>MDUD01009777.1:0-12009 GCA_002216565.1 Crithidia mellificae
ACGCAAAGTAACTACGGGGCAATGAGAAGAAGGTGCGTCGCACCGCAATAAAACGAAAGAAGAAAGCAAATAGAATGATGATCAACGGAAAAGCTCCGAAGGGTGTGCGTTAAGAACACTTTGGAAAATGGGAATAACGAGCAATTTTTGGAGGAGCTAGATGGCTAGTCTGTCAACACCCTCATTAGGTCAAATGTTAAATAGAAAAAAAGGTTGAAAGCAGCAAGATGAAGACAGCTGGTGTGAAGTCGCTGATGTTGAGCCCGCACTATGGCGGACCAAATAATGCGTTGCTTATGGTGGCGGAGAAAAATTGAAACGGAAGAAAATGAAGGTGAAAAGGTTCGGGACGTTCACAGGACTTTGGATCAAATATATATAATTTTGGTTTCAGTAAAAGCTATTTAGGACGCCATAATGTAAAGTGTGCACACTGTCAAAAAGACACAAGCTAAGAACTAAATTGCACGGTGTTTCGATGACTTACCATTGGTGCCCTCTTTCTTTTTTTTCTGAGAAAAAGAAGCAGGGCAATTTATTGTGAGAGAAACCTAAAAAGAGCGAAGACGAGCTCAACAAGTTATCGCCATACATTCTGTTTCTTCACTGTTCATTCAGTAGTTCGGTAGCGCTATGCCGTTAGCGACAGGTACGCAGAGTGAAGCCCAAATAAAACAGATAAAATAAAAGAAAGAAAAATGAAGAAAGCAAGGTGCACTCCTGCGTGCATGATCTGCGCTACTACCTGTATTCTGCAAGTTGGGCAGAGCTTGGAAGGCGAAAAGAGAAAAGCTCCGAATAATAATAAGTTTTGAGGCGTGCCTCTTCAGACACGACGATTGCGCTTCTACACGCAACACAAAAACAGAGAAATGGAGGAGACAAAGATAAAACAATAACGAACACCTCGAAATAATGCGCCTTTCTTCTTGGTGTTAAACGCTGTCCCTTTATACCTATGTAGATATCAAACTCGATGACGAGAAAGAAGGAGGGGGAGCAAGACAGAAAACGCAGCACGGGAGGAGAAAAAGAAACGTTTTGGTAAATGCATTTCGGACAGTTAATGTAATGCTGTTCGAAAGGACGAAAAAGATGATTAGTGTGTGTGACAACTCCGCTGAGCAACTCTGTACGTTGGAAAAACGGTCTGATCTTCACCGGAAACAACAGTCAACACAAAAAAAAATCGGGAAAAAGGAGAGAGTATTTCGCCCACCTTTTTCGCTCTCGACATTCCGTTTTTTTGTTGTTTTCAGTACCAGCACTTTCACACACCCGCAAGAAAGAGCGAAACGAGCACGACTCTTTACAGCTTGCTGAAGATCGCCATATCTTCTGGACGCATCACAAGTCCGTACTTCTTCGGTTGCATGAGCTGCTCCACTGCCTTGGACACAAACGCATTCAGCTCCGCCGCTCCCGCAGCGTTCTTCGTCACCATCTCCGCGTACCACTTAATCTTCGGCTCCGTCCCGCTGCCGCGCACGGTGATGCGAATGCCCCCTTCGACGTACAAGGTAATGAGCGGCTCCTTTGCGTACTTGGCACGGCCCGTCGGCTCGGCGGTGTCCGTCTGCACCGTCAAGTCCAGCACTCGCGTCACCTTGCGGCCTGCCACGCTGCTCGGGTAGTGCCCGTACTCCGCCGTGCGGATGTCCTTCAGCAGCAGGCCCGTCTTGGCCGGGTCATCTGAGGTGGTGTACGAGTTGTAGGTGAAGTGGTAGCCATACTTCTGGTAAATTGCATCGAGCTGTTCCACCAGCGAACGTTTCTTCTCCTTACGCAGGTAGCATGCGAGGTCTGCCAGGACCGTCGCGGCGGTTACGCCATCCTTGTCCATGACGCGGCGGCCCCACATAAAACCAATTGCCTCCTCGAACGCGAAGATAGGCTCCAGCCCTTCTGCGGCTGCTCGCTGCATCGCCACGTTACCCATGAACTTGAAGCCCGTCAGCGTCTCCGAGTACTGCACCCCCTCCTGTGCCGCCATCGTCTTCAGCACGCAGGAGCTGACGACCGTGGAGAGCATGAGACACTTGTTAAGCGGTGTGCCGCGGCGCCGCGCGCACTCCATCGCCCACCACCCCAGCAGCGTCCCGATCTCGTTGCCCGTGAAGCACTTCCACCCCGCATTGTTGGGCAGCCGCTCCGCCACGGCGAGCCGGTCCGCGTCCGGGTCGTTGGCGAGGATGATCGTCGCGTCGTTACGGTCCGCCGTCACGAAGGACAGCGCCAGTGACGTCTTACCCTCCTCCGGGTTCGGAAAGCGGACGGTGGGAAAGTCGGGGTTCGGCCGAGCCTGGTCCTCCACGATGCTCAGGTGCTCCGCAGGGATGCGTAGGATGTTGCGCAGGGCGTGCATCGTGAAGTCGGTGCCGACGCCGTGCATCGCCGTGAAGGTGAAGCGCACCGCCGCCGGGTCACCAGCCGGCGCGTAGGCGGCCTGCAGCGTGGCAAAGTAATCCGCAAATACAGCGTCGTACGGGTCGGTGTGATCGCTGGCCGTGAACGGCGCCCACGACGACGGCAGCGGGGTGAGGTGCTTGTTAATGGCCGCGGCGATCGCCTTGTCCGTCGGCGACACAATCTGTGCCCCGTTCTCGGCGTACACCTTAAAGCCGTTGTACTCTTTTGGGTTGTGGCTCGCCGTCACCATCACACCCGCCAGCGCCTTGTAGTGGGTGACCGCGTAGGGCACGAAGGGAGTCGGAACGCAGCGGCGGTACAGGTAAGTCTTGAGTCCCTGCTGATGCATCACGGTGGAGGTGATCTCGGCAAAGAGGCGGCTGTTATGCCGGCCATCGTAGCCGACAACGATGCCGCGCTCCAGCGCCTTTGCGTCGTACCGACTTTTGAGAAAGCCAGCGAGGCCCTGAGCCGTCTGCAGCACCGTGAGGCGGTTCATGTGCGCGTTGCCCGGTCCCATGGTAGAGCGCAAACCCGCCGTGCCGAATTTCATGCGGGTGCCTAAAATCTTCTGCAGCGTCTTCGTATCGTTCTTAGCGACCAGTGCTTGCACGGCAGCACGCGTCACTGGATCGTTGTCCCACTCCAGCCATTGCTTTACAAGGGCATCCAGAGCGGACATTGTTTTGTTTTGTTTTGTTTGTCTGTGTGGAATGTTGAAATGTGTATAGTAGTTAGTTTTTTGGGGTTTTTTATTTGTAGACGAAAAAGACAAATATCTTTTTCTCAATCGCTAGTATCGATTAAAACGCTAATTCGAATGGCGGGTACGGTTTTATCAGTCTGAATGCTGACCTATTTGCTTGACTGTTGGAAAACTTAGTCTTTAAAGAAAAAAAGGTGATTGAAAAAGGAATGGCGGTATAGATATAGATGCTGAACTGACACAACTTTAAAGACGTTCGGCGTGCTTGAAACACGTTTTAATGAAGAAGAGGAGAGGTAGAAGGAAAAACAAACACTGAAGAGACACTGATGATAACAGTTAATAATAATGAAAGATAATGAGTTCAAAACCTTGGAACGTGTCTGATGGTGATAGTGGTGCTGCTTACAGAACGTTGAAGGGATAATTGTATAACGCTTGACACACTTATTCTCTGCGCGTGACAAATGAAAACTGAATCAAGAACACGTGAATAAACCAAAAAGAGAAAGAAGAAGGGCAGTAAAATAGAGAATTACAGTGTGGCACACCTCTTGTGCCTTTCAATCGCAAGTGGCTAAGCGCGCCAACGGCGACAGGGGGTAGTTTTGCTCTTGTTAAATCAAAGTTGCTACTAAGCCACTCTGAAACACTAGCTTTCCCTTCTATTTTTAGCTACTGATGTGTTCATCGTTAAATGCAATGCATCAATAATTACTCCTTATTCTTTAACGTAAAGAGTGAAACACAGTCATCATTGAAATTTAAATACTTTGGTTTTTGTTTGTTTCTTACTCTGATAGTTGCTGTTGTGTGTTTACCATTTAGAACAACACATGCATCAACTGTTCGCTGAAAACCTGTGAAGAAGGAGGAAGACACTCTCTCCGTTGTACAGATCAAAGGAAGAGAACCTTTCATGCATGTACAACTGCAACTACTTCCATGACTCACACTTCTGTCTTGGCAGATGCGCTACACGCAGCGCTACCCTGCTCGCGACCGATCCGATCCAAATACTGCACCAATGCGGCCCAACCGCTAACAAGCTCAATACTGCCGCACAGAGCCGTAAAAGCAGCAAGGGATACTTCTGCTGGGACTGTATGTTGCTTCTCCCCATCGCCGCTACCATCAGCATCCTCAAACGTGGGCGGAAAGGCGTTCTTGTCAAAGAGCACAAGCGACTCAAGCTGCGACGCGCGGAAAGCTTGAAGAAACGCCTGTGTGTCCGTCATTTGCAACTCCGGCCACGGCGCGTCCAGTTGCACGGACGATGACACGGCCGACGTTGTGCCCGCAGCAACAGGACTTGGAAAGGCGTTGCGGCGACTCGTCAAGCTGCTCCGCGCACCGGCCTCCACGTAGCTGTTCAGCTCATGGATGAGTCGTAGACTCTTTGCGCCCGTCATGGTAAGCTCGAGCGGCATGCAGGCGGTGCGCCGCAGCTGCTGTTGCAGTTGGCGACGCCGCGCTTCACTGCTGCCGCTGCTGCTTCGCACCGTGGCGGGCTGCGCGTAGGTTGGGTGGATGAGGGAGCAGAGGAAGTGGTCCGACTCCCGCAAGGCTTGTGGATCGACGAGGCCGTGAAGGGTCTGCGATAGCCGTCGCGTTGCCTGCACCGTCCAGTCCGGTGGCAGCAGAAGGGTGGAGGATTTCACGGCGCTCTCGAGCACGCGCCGTTCGCTGCCGGAGAAGAGGGCAGCGCGGCGTCCGTCTTTGAGCGGGAAGGCGGCTGATTCCGTGAAGTGTGGCAGATTTGTCTTTAAAGAAGCGATCCATTCGCTGCGCCGTTGCAGCAGCGCGCCCGCACTACCAGCCCGTTTATGTGACATCTGCAATTGAAAAAATCCATAAAAATCAATGGGAGAAAGAGGAGAGGAAAAGATGGTATGAAGAGTGCGCAGGCGACATGCTTCATATACTGTGAAAGAGCTTCATATTCTCCCACAAGCTGAAAGGTGCACCCGCGACAGTTCAAATTGAGAGAATTAATTTTTTCCACCTCGTATGAATGTGCGAATGAAACGAATTTAACTAAAAGTTGTTGCTGTTATTTTTCCTGTTCTCTCTCGCGTCTGTACTGTTGTTGTTGTTTTTATCTGTGAACAGCAGAAGCTTTTATCTTTTAGTCTGAAAGAAAGAAAATAAAGAGTCAACACAGAGCCTCTTTCCGCTCCAACGACTCACAACTCCGCATTCTCGGAAGAGGCTGCTATTTTTATGCGGCGGGCTGCATCACTGACTATGTTCGATTTGCCGTGGGCAGAAAACAACGAGGCGACCAAATTAGGATTATGTGCAATTGCGAAGAAAGGACTTAAGTTGCGGGCGCGAAATGCCTCCACGCCAACCTCGTACACTTTCATGTTCGTTGCACTTCACTTCTGCTCGCAACCCTCAGTAAAAGAGTTTGCGGTAGAGCACGGAGGCCCCCTCTTCTGCCCACTCCCCACGCGTCACCCAGAGCGGCTCAAAGGATGAGCTGGAGGCCGCCATCGAGGCTCCTGCCCACGCCCCATCGCATGACTGCGCCACGTGCATCGCGCCATCCCGCTCATACCGGAAGTACGCGGAGTCTCGCGCCTTCAGCTCCTCCAGCACGCGGTCGCGGAAGCCCGGCACACGACTACCCGCCCCGGCGAGTAGGTGAGGCACCGTGTGCACCTGCCACTCCGGGTCCATGCGTCGCTTACACCCCGCCAGCATCGACACCACACTGCCCTTCTTTTGACCGCCCGTTTCGCGGAAGAAGATCTCAAACGGCGCGGCCGCCTTGCGCTCGTCGAGGTAGACACGTGTGCCGTCCGGCGCCTGCAAATCCATTATTGCCCCACTCCCCGCCCCGGCCGTCGCGGCGGGCCCGGAGCTCGTGGCACCTGCCTTCGCGTCAGTGGAAGCTTGAAAGGGCGACACGCGGCCTACGCAGTGCTTCACATCCGCCACCCAGTCGCTCCAGTACGCGTCCCGCGCAAATGGGGCCGAGAGCGCCGGCGCGGCCGCCTCCACGGCGGGGCGGTATTTCGTGAGCAGCTCGCGGAACTGCGCGGTGACGGCGTCGCCGCCGATGGGGACGGTGTCGACGGAGTGCCGCAGCGCGTAGCCGTCCAGCACGGCCGTCACCGTCGTGTGGCTGTGTCCAACGTCGAGCACGACGCTCGACGCCGTGCCGGAGGCAAGGGTCCAGCCCACGCTCGGCCGCATGCAGTACAGCGCCGTGGTCAGTCCGGGTGTCTCCAGGATGAGCTGGAAAAGCGCCTCCATCACATCAACGCGCTCGTGCCAGACCTCAGGCAGCACGAGGCAGAGCGGGTCGTACTCGCTGCACTCGAGCACGTCTTTTTTCGTGCGCCGCAGCGCGTCCATGTGCGCGTCCGGGTGCCCTTCCAGCTGTCGCAGGCTCCACAGTGGCAAGAGAGGTAGAGCAGTGCTGCCATGAGGAGAGGAGGAGGAAGACGACAAGCCGTGTAGAGAAGTCAGAGGACTTTCTTCATTTTCAGCTAGTCCTGAGCGAACCGCGGAACTGCCGTCATCGAGGCTGCGGCTGGCGGAGTAGAGAATGGAGAAAAGATCGACCTCGTCAGGGGCGGCGGTGGAACGAAGAGAAGGGATGCAGCGAGTGCACGTCACGTCACCAATGTACCCGGCACGGGTGTTGTACGTTCCCACTTCCACCACAGCCATGCTGTCGCTGTTGTGCTGCACTCAGCTGTTGTTGATTACTGATTATCTTAATTTCTGTGCACGTGTCAAAGAAAAAAAAAAGAAGAGCCTCTTCTCGTGTTGATAACCTGCGTTTGGTTTTGGATTTTTAATGATCGTTCCAACTCTCCAAAGGCTTTTTAACTAAAACGTAATTGTTTCTTTTTTCGATTGTTGTTTGATTGTTTGTTTTTCTGTAGGACCTTGCGCTGTAAGAACTGAACACAGCAGTAGAGCAAAAAAAACAGACAAAATTAATGTAGCACTTTCTGATCTTAATGATGAGGCCCTTCAAAAAATCTTCACTTACCCACTTTGCTGCTTTTGTTTTGGGGACCGCTAGAAGATAGGAGTGATAGGAATGAGAGAGCATAGAGTGGTGAAGTAGAAAAAAAAACGAGACATACATCCTTTTTTGGTGTCTGATTGACCGTGTTGGACGGGAGGTACTTATTCTTCGACGTGAACAAATTTTACGCACCTAGCCCTCTACGACACCAAAATTGATCTTTTTACCTACAACTCGGTGGATCAAAAACAATCTCTTTTGGTTTGTTAAACGGAGCTGCAGGGTAATCCGCTCGACTTTCTATCTAATGGTTTCAATTGCAACAAATGTTACACGCTTGCAGAGATTCATCTTTCTCGCAGAGACCAAAAATTAAACGTTCAAAGATATTTTCATTGTTCTTCTTTAGCCTGAGGAAAAGTGAAGCAAGTAAAGCTGAGAAAAAAATTGTCTACTTATGAGCTGCGCGTGTACCGCTTTAACACAGCTTGCAGAGCACCAGCCGTGGCGCGATCCACGCACGACTCCGCCGCCAATCGAGTCGGGAAGTACGCCACCGACACCGTCCTCGCTGACGGCGGTGGGATGAGCAGCAGGTGCAGCTCACGTGCAACACGCCGCACCTCTTCCACCTCCTCGCTGCTCTCCGGTGAAAGGTGCACCTCATATCGCGCAGTGGACAAGAGAGCTGTGTGCAATTCTTGTTGTTGTTGTTCTTGTCTTCCCGTTTCCATTATCACGGCAGTGGCACCGTAGCTCTCGGCTCTACGCCCACGCGCGTTCGGCGAAGGCAGCGCACCTTGCTGCCGCTTGCGTTGCGGGGACTGCACCAGAGGCTGCGGTGGAGGTGGTGGCGGTGATGTTACAAGTGTGTCCTCGCTTTCCTCACTTGGCCTTCGCTCCTCTTCCACCCTTGTGCGGACGATAGCGTTTGTTGGTGCTGACTCAACACGCTTGGTGTACCCTCGCTTCCTTGACGTCGCAGGAACGTCCGCATCAGACGATGTCGCCACGACACGCTGCACTGGAAGGTCGTTAAACGGCGCCGCTCTACGAGATGGGAGGTTTAAGATTGCGTTCTCCTCTTCTTCCTCCTCATCTGCTGTGCACTTGCTCTTCACTGCTGGCACGGTAACTCGCAGAGCCGCTTCTGCGGGCGCGGCCAGTCCGCCACCGCCACTGCGTCGCGACAGTCCAAGTCGTACGTGACTTCGCACAGCCGCCGCCCCTGCGTACTTCTTCACGGGTGAGGAAGACTCAAAACCAATCGGTGCTGCACTTGCCGCTGCTGGCACTGTAGTGGTATTCATGCTCTTTACCGGATTTGATGGCAACAAACACGACTCCAACACTTGATTCTTCTTCTCCTTCACCAGCATCACCACCTCCTTTTCCTCCTCTTGCTTCACCTCTGCAGAGGGTCGGGAAGTCGCACTGCGGCGGCACTGATGCACCGGTGCGTGCTGCCGCGTCTCGTAGGCGCCGCAGCGCTGACACTGCAGGCACGGCACGTGCAGCCGCTCCTTCACCCGCACCTCGTCCAGGCACGCTTGACAAATGTCCACCTCACACACAGGGCAGTGATAAAGGTAACGGCGTTGCACAGGCACATCCTTCTGAAGGCCGCTCGCCACGACACCATCCTCGACTGCGTCCTCCTCCACCTTCACTTGCGCTGCCTTCAATACGCTGTCTTGCTTGCCTTTGCGACCCTTTGATTTGGTCGTGGCTTTCCCCTGCGCTTTCGGCACCTTCTCCCCCTCTCCCTCCGCCTCTACAAGGGAGTCGAGCCAGTCTGTGTGACCGCAAAAGTCACAGCAGACACCTTCGATGTCGCCGTAGGACGAGCGCGGCCGCCGCTCCAGTGCGTGCAGGTTCCAGCACAGGTACTCGTCCGTCACCGGGTTGTACAGCGGGCTCCCGAGCTGTTGAACGGCGTGCAGCAGCACGTCCACCTCCTCCACGAACCCCTGACTCCGCCCCACCTCCACAGGCTCGTCTTCCACGGTGAAGTACCGCGGCGCCGCGGCAGTCGCGGGGGCGTGCACTTCGCCAGAGCTCGCCAGCTCCATCGACGAATGAGCCGATAGCGGCGTGGCGGTGGCAGCGGCGCCGGATACGCTGCGCGAGGGTGGGGTGGCGGCCTGCGTGAGCTGCCCCTCCAGCACAATCATGGCACTTGCTGCGTGGCCCAGCATGTCCGTGCTGCGGCGATTCGCCTTCTCCAGCGAGTGCGACAACGGCGGTGGCTTTGGCGAGGCTCGCGTTGGCTGACCGCCGTGTACGCTTGTGCCCACGTGCGTGGGTGGGCCACCGGAAGCGGACGGTGAGGCGGGGGCTGCCCCGTTTGCCGTCAGACGGCTCTGGTACGGCCGGAGCATCTGGTGGAGTTCGCGATCGGGGGAGAGGCTGCGGGAGTGGGAGCGGTTGAGGGAGACGAAGCGGTCGAAGTTGACCGGGGCAGCCGAAAAGCGGCGCTGGTCACTCATTGCCTCTACAGATGGTTTGCTCGGTAGAATTGGTGTAAGGTGCGCTGTTGACCTCTTTTAGTTGAGGCCGTCGACACGGCAAGTGTGAGGGGAGTCTAGACGAATGTAGAGGACGCACGAATGCCAATTGCAAAAACACTGACTCGTCTATGGTTGGGAAGAAAGCAGAGAAAGTATTTTGGAAAGCAGAGAACTTTAAAAAATGGACGCGTTTGAATCGTAGCAGAGATAGATCCTTTAGCGTTTTCTTTGACTTCAGAAGTGGAAGGAGGCAACGAGAGGACTGAGTTAATGAGATAGTCTCTTCGTTGACTATAGATCCGCTTGTTTGGTGTCTATGTATTGGCTTTCGCGCTCGAGCAAAGTTGAGCGTTGGGAGAGCAAATTCTATCACTCGCAAGATGTGAGAGGAATACTGTTGTTGCCTCCTCTTTTTCACAACAGCGTGCAGGATTTTCTATGGGTTTCAGTGATTAAATGAAGATTAATAGCAGAATATCGGTAGTAAATCAAATTTGGCTTTTACATTTGATAAACTTAAAGAGCAAGAATTTTGACTATGGTTGCTAAAGTTTGCGCCACAATAGCTACTCTCTGAAAGAGGAAATTTTGGCGTGTTTCTTGAGAAAACAATTTGGCCCTAGACTTGTGTTGGAAAAGAGTAGAAAAAAGGCACAGGTTAAACAAAAGAGAAGTGCGAACAAGTGGAAAAGAGAGAATTGACGGCAACAATGCATCAATCAGCTCTCAATAATCGCTTTCATAAAAAAGCATTGGTACTTTTGTCAAATAAAAAAAATTTTTTTTGACTTGCAGGTCATTTGACTCGCCTATATTACTTTGTTAACGATAATCAAAGGAGACAGTAGTGTCATCCAATTAATTCGATGCTTTGTTGTTAATATTGTTGTTTTGATAAGTGTAAAAACAACCGTTTTGCTGCTGCAAAAAAAAAAAAGCGAAACAGCGGAAAAAAAAGGAAAACAGAAAAGCACAACAGCTGAGCTTATACCAGCTACTATTGCAGAACTGATAATGGTAATGTTATTGTCAATTCAGTCGCTGCCTAGGCTGCCAGCTAGAAGAAATTGATGTAATTCCGTTATTGACTACCAATAGAAAAATGGCTTTACGACAGAAGGCTAAGCTTTTTCGCGGTTGCTGTTGTGACCCTGTCAAACTACCACTATAGGCAAACCTCGAATGGAGAAAAAAAAAAGCTAAGGAATAGTGTACAAAGAGGGGAACATGAATGTAAACAGAAGTAAAAGACGAAAGAAGAAAAGAGTAAAAATGAACAGGGAAGAAGAAGTGTACTTGTGTGTGGAGACAAAAGGGGAAAATGAGGAAACATCGGAAAAATTGTTGAGACAAAAAGTAAAGAGAAAGAAGCAAAAAACAAAGTTCAACAGTCATCCACACGGTTTGCAGACAAAAAAAAAATTAAAATGATGTCAGCACTTCTCAACCACCTTCACTGCGGATTCCGTCGCACTGAAGGAGTATTGCGGGAGAGAAAACAAAGCATCTCACAAAAAAGAAAACGTAAGAATGAAAAAAAAATGTTGCACAGCAGGTCAAACGAAGTTTCATCAGGTTTTTGCTGCTTAAGAAAGCACCAACACACACTCGCGCGCAAGCTCTACATCATCTACTCGGGATCCACCAGTCGCGATAAAGAAGAAAAAAAACGCGTTTGCTTTGTCGACTATAGACACTAGCTACGAGTAGAGAATGATGCCACGTCCACAGAGTTGACAGAGAAAAAAAGAAAGCGGAATAATAGTAATAAAAAAAAATTTCTTCTTTCTCCTTTCTAGATTGTTAGAGCGTCGTGTAATCCTTGGATTGATCAATGATACTGCGAGCAAAGGTAAAAACACTAACATTGCGCACACGTTGATAAACGCAAGCGCGGCTGATCGCAGAAGAACATCGTGTTTCTTTTTGTGCAACTCAAACAAGAAAAACTTGAGCACGATGTCATTTCAGAAGAGAACAGCCACGGAGACATAAAACAGAAGAAGAAAAGAAAAAATGAAAAAAACACTTGATTCTAAAGCAAAGTAAGAAAATGAGATAATTGAGCAGGAATGAGAGGGAAACGAAAGGTACATCCTAAAGAAGATGTGAAGGAAAGCGAAACCAGAGAGTACATGGAAGAGGGGGAAACAATTTAAACAAAAGAATCTGAAAACGAACTAAGAAAAAAAGAAACACAAACGAAAAGTCAAGTGCGCAAACGGATGATGAAGAGCTTAAACAACACAATTCAAATCTCTTCTCAACGCACGTGCATCACAGGTGGTGTCGCCGCCCTCACCTGATCCGCCGCCGCCGGCGCCTCACTGGCGTGCTCGCGTCCGCTGCCGTAGGTGCTCGGCCCCGCCTTGCCAGACTGCGCACGGCCCATG
>MDUD01009781.1:0-20886 GCA_002216565.1 Crithidia mellificae
CTGGAGTTCTTTTCCCGCACACAGAGCGCTCCACTTCGTGGTCAAATAGCCTACAGACTCTATGAAAAAAAGGGATAAAATATAAATCTAGTTCTACGTGCCGACGAATTCGGTCACTCAATGATTCACTCACTCATCGATGCGGGGTACACTGGCGGGGCGAAGATCAAGTCATACGTCGCCGCATCGACCAGGTGCGGTGCGGCAACCCCCTGGCGGCCATAGAACAGTTCAAAGTGCTTCAGCCACGCCTCAAAACGCTCCGCTGGCGTCGTCAAGACGGCCACACCAGACGCACCCTCCTCTCCTTCCGTACGCGTCTTCGCCGCAGAACCCTCCTTCCGCCCACCGCGGCCTGCACCCCTCCTCTTGGCACCACCGCCGTGCACTCGACGACCACTGCTGCTCGCGTGCGTTGCTGTCCCGTCCGCTTCCGTGTCGACAGCGACGGGCTGCATCGACGACTCCAGCCGCCAGGCCACCCACCGACTCTCCGCCACGCCCTCCATCACCGCGGCATCCACCAACGGCAGCTGGCAGCCATCCTTCAACTCGACGGCGAGCCCGCGGCGCTCCACACACGCAACAACGGTGGCGACGCCCGTGATGGCGAGCATCCCAAAGAAAGGTTTCTTGGACTGCGCCAGCGAGGCAAGACGGGTGGCATCGGCGGAATTCTGCTGAGTCTGCTGCTTCCACAGCATGTTCGGGTTTGGCATGACCCACTTCACGTGCGTCTCGGTGCACGTGAGCAGCGGAAGCGCCGCCTCCGTCGCCTCCGTGCGTGCCCGCTTCTCCAGCGGTGTACCCTCACCGTCTGTGACTGCATCTGCGCTTGCGGCCGTGTAGGCCACGTTGCCAAGACGCACCGCCGTGTAGTGGACGGCGTGCGGTGGCACGGCAGGGGTGGACGCCGCGCTATGACGTGTCTCCTCCGCGTTCTCGTCTGCTACCTTACCCGGATCCTCCGGTTTTTCAGATGGAGACGGCGTCGTCGCGACGAGGGACACACTGCGGCGGCTATTTGCCGCCCTTGTGTCATTAAAAAGAGTTGCAGAAACTGTCAGCTGCGACTCCACCGCCTCTCCTTCCTCTGTTTCCACTTTATCTTCACGAGGGCTGTCACATCCTGCCGCACGCGGCGACGCCACCGGCGAAATAAACAGCTGCTGCTGCACCCCGCGAGGGGAGTCAACGTCGCCTTCCTCCAATTCCGCCTTTCTTGAATGTGTAGTGTAGCGCTGTGCACGGCCCTCACTGCCCTCCTCTTCCAGAAACAACAACGCATCCGCATCGCCGCCAGCGGCAGCGGCAGCATGGCTGGCCGCACTGCCCGTCAGCGCTTCTCGTGCGGGACGCCCCGCGGCCGGTGTGGCGGAGCTTCCCCCGTACGGCGCGGGGTCTTGACGCGGCCGCCGTTGTTGCTGTTGTTGCTGCTTCGGCAGTGACCGCTGCACCGTGTCCATCAGCGCACGCTCCTCTGCCGCGAGGACGTCGGGGGCCGGCAGCACAAGGGGCGTGGCGGTGAAATCAAACTCGTGCTGGGCACCATCGCTGGCATTTCCGCTACGTTGATGACGCGCCAAGTCCGCACGCCACAGCACCAACTCCGGACCCGCGTAGGCGTCCGCGGCGAGCACCTCGCCCTCCGCGACGTCCCGCATGCCACCAAAAATGCAGACGTCCCCGTGTTGGAGCTCCGTCGGGTCCGTCCCGCTGATGCGCCGCCCGTTCACAAAAGTGCCGTTGGAGCTGCAGAGGTCCGTGATGTACACCTTGAAGGGCGGCGGCAGCGAACCAACACCACGCTTCGCCGTGTCCTCACCACCACCACCACTGCCGCCCGCGCTACGTGCCGTCACACTGCTGGTACGCGTGTGGTACGGCGGGGGGTGCTGCGTGGACTGATGCGTCGGCGTGACGACTGCGTCGTGAAGGGCCGTGCCGGCATCGGGTATTTCCTCGTGTGGCAGCCGCAGCTGCGATGGTGCGTCGGTCAAGTCGGCAGGCGGCAGAGGGGGAGGGGTGGCGGGGCGGTCCGCCACCACCGCCCTCGAGGCCTTCGCGGGCATGGCGAAGAGACTGCATTGCACCTGAGAGGAAAAGAGCAAAGACGGGTCGAGCAGCGCGGCGCAGTGCGGGGCACGACCGACGGTGATGGCTGTGCCGTTGCGTGGCAGGCGCACGTGCAGCCGGCGGTCCAACAAGGCCGGTCCGCGCACGAGCACAAAATCCATTTCAAAGTCCTCGTTCGACATTTTTATTAATGTTCTGAGATGCGCGTATGAGTATCTCTGCTTTTGTCTGTTAGCCTGATACTTGAAAGAACGGTAAAGGTTTAAGCTTTGGAAGTTGTGTGGTAAATGATATGTTTGTTATATGATTGTATGCCAGTCGCTTAAGAAAAAAGCTCTTTACTCTATGGAAACTTCGGATAACAGCGACGCGCTTGGAGCGCAAAAATGATTCTGTGCTGGACAGTAAGTCTGTCTTAAAAAGCAATGCGGGAACAGCGTTTGAAAGATCGCGCAATTGCTGGCTTTTCCTTAAAAAAATAGGAAGCTCCAAATTATTCAAAGCCCCTACTTGATCTGATCGAAAGGACAAATGAACACTTGAAAGAGATAGGAGAAACGAGGGAGAAACAACTAAAGTTTGTGACGTTTACCAAAGAAGAAAGAAGCATGTGTTACTTTCGTTTTGTCAAAGCACACTACGGATCGTTGACGCCTCATTCATCAAGAGAGGCATCACATCCGAAGGCGCTCTAGGCACACTGACGCCTTTACATAGCAATACTGCGTCTGAAATCACAAGCCACAGCCATTAAATGAGCACGTGCGGTCCTTCTGCCCTAAAGCGAAAAACAACCTCGCAAATTAAACGAAGAGCCATTAACCTGTTCCCAATTCCTTGCGCAATTAGAACGGTTGAAAAGAAAAAGAAATTGGTCACCCCTTTCTACCTTCTTTCTTTGCAGTGCAAATACAACATATTGGTTTTTTTAAGCTGTATAGTACATGAGAGCTTTGAGCAAAGAAGAATTGGCAGCATTATGGGAAAAAAAAATTTAAGATGACTCACAAATATTTTGGGTGAGGGGAAATGTGAATGTGTGTGCGTCACCTCAAATCAACTACTCGTACTTTACATGTTCATGGACGTGGCACCGCCGCTGCGCATCACCGCATTGCGGGTAAACTGCTGCGGTCGGCCGTTCTGCGGACGCTTGTAGTCCGCCCGCGTGGACTCCTTGCCGTACTCCTCGTAGCTGGTGGAGTATAGCGGGTGCTGGCGGCCCTCGCCGAGGAAGCGGCTCTGCCGTGAGTGCTCACGTGACCCGACCAGCCGCCCCGTCTCCTCGCCCTGCTTCATCTTCGGCCGATCCAGGCAGAAGCCGCGGGTGCACCACAGCTCAAACTCCGTGTCCTCCTTCATTCCACTGGAGAGGCCCACGGCGTAGAGCTGCAACTCTGCCGTCGTCAGCTGCTCCATGCACCGCCCATCCTCCCGTTCAAAGTTGTCGAAGAAGGCCATCAACACGTCATCCTCGCTGCGCGCGCCGTTGCAGACTTCGGGGTGCCGCAGCACGTCGTAGTGGTCGCTGAGCGTGCTGTACGAGATGACGCCCGTGTGCTCCGGGTCGAGCTTGCGCAAGACCAGGCCGAGCACGTACTGACGGCGCGGCGTCAGCGGTAACGTGCACAAGTCATCCAGCAGCTGCCGCGTTTGGATCAAGTCGCTCGCACCACTGCTGTTCATCGTGCTGTTGCTCGCCGCGTTGCCTCCGCTCACGCTATACGCCTGCACCATTGCGCCGTAGTCCTCGTCGGAGAGGAAGATGGAGAGGTCGCGCAGCGCATCCCGCACCGCGGCGGCAGGTGCCGGGCTGGGCAGCGCCTCTAGGTGCGTCGCGACACGCCACACAAGCTTGCGTCCCAAGCGCTCCGTGGCTTTTCGGATAATGTCACCTATAAACGGCTTCTTGGCCGGAGCGGGAGAGGAGACTGGAGGTGCAGAGTGACGCATTTTTTATGTGTTGTGTGTGTGTGGAATGTGTTGTAGTGATGATGCAGGGTGGGGGAGAATTGATAAGCGATGGGCACAGGGGGAAAAAGCGAGTTGACTAGTTACACCTTCTCCAGTAGTGTCGAACGGCCAAATGCTAAAGAAGTGACACTGCCGTTGCGACCGAAGTGTATGTGCGAACCTCTATTCACTTTGACTGAGCGTGTGTGCAAACAACAGACGATCCCAGGTAGTGGGTGTTATTGTTGTTGTTCTTTAACGCTGACGGATAACACTAAGCAAGAGGAATGGTGTGGTATCCAAAAAAGAGAAGAGAGCAGAGAGGAAAAAAAAAAGTGAGAAGAGTTTATATTGCAAAGAGACGGCGGAAAGCACCCGTTTTTCCCTCCTTAGCACACCTGCTTTGCTTCCAGCTGGCAAAAGGAGAAAGTGTTCCGGCAACAACTATTGAAACAAAGTGCCACTTCACTAAATTTTCCCATGTAGTAGTCACATCTGTCTCTTAACGATGCAGATGTACTTTGAGACTCAAGACAGCAATTACAGCATGCTGTCCTTGACTCACGAGGACCTCTCATTACCTAAATTTCAAGTTTTTGTTTGTGCGTTAAAAAAAGTGCACTTTGGTTATCTTCCACCAGAAAATGCACGTAAGGAAACGGATGTTAGTTACAAAAAAAGAAAAAACGGAAAACGAAAAAAAAGAAAGAGTCACATTCGAGCTCAGCAGCTCGACGACAGCGCCACCACCAACAAAGGCAACAAAGATCTTCACATCTCTTGATGATAGAGAGATGAAGAACACATAAAAGAAAAAGGACTTTGCGCACGAGTCACGCACGCGCAAGCCTAGCACACCGGAACGTGGCCAGAAACACTTCACATCTCGGTTCCTGTTGCGAGAACTTGCTTTTCATCCAGAAAGTGTGACTGTGTGTTCGTTTTGTAAGGTTCACCCCCGCCCCTCTACTCCTCCTTCTTGTGGGAGTTCGGGCTCGCAAAGAGGGTCTTTGCCGCCACCCCCTCCAACACCGCCGTCGCGGCCACGCCAGCGATCGGCAGCCCCGTCACCGCACCGATGACCGCACCGGCGGCGTGTGCGCCGACCGCCACGCCGGCCGAGCCGGACTTACCGCCCACGAAGCTGCGGCACATCGCCACCGTCGTCAGCAGCGTCAAGAAGCTGTCAACGCCAGCGAGCAAGTTGCCGAGCTCGAAGCCGCGGCTGGCCATTGTGTGGTACCACGGGAACCAGCGGAAGAGAATGGTGTAGCTGAGACACCACAGCGTGGCGACGGCAGCCCCCACATCCTCGGTGCCGCACTCGTGCAGATGCATCACCTTGGCTGCCTTGCCGTCCTGCAGCATAAACTGCAGGAAGGCGGCGGTGAGGAGAGGGAGGAGGACGCCGTGCACGCCAACGTGCACCACAGGCGGGGCGTTGGCGGGTGCCGCAGTGGCGATGGTGGACTCGGCGAGCTGCACCACCACCATCACACACGCCAGCTTGATGAGGGCACTGAGGGAGATGTGGTGGCCCTTCACCATCGCCGCCAGAGGGACGATCATCAGGCCATAGACGCTGAAGTTTGCTAGAATGCCCATTGTGAAGTGCCCGGGGCTACACGTTAAAGAGTGAAAGTATTGAAAAAAAAATTGGGGGAAATGAAATAGAACGAGGTATTTAATACCTTATCAAAATCGATAGAGAAAAACTTGTCAACGTACTTGCTGCTGCTGCACGGAATTCAAACAGGAAAAAACAAGTCGCCGATCGCAATTAGGCCTGTTAGGACACTTCTGAAAAAAGAGAAAAGAAACTTTGAGACGAGACACAAACCAAGAAGTAGTGCAACTGTTTGGCCGGATGTAGCTGCGTAACAAAAAGAAAATTAAGAAGGACTGTTTTAGAGGAAAACGGAACAGCAGGCACGTGGAGAAACAGAAGAACAGAGAGACGAGAGAAGTAGTAAAAGCGTGTGTTATGAAGAAAGACGCACGTGGGCATTGGCAGTCCTAACTTCCCTCTTTATCTTTATTGATGGAGTGAGTGAACCTTGCGAAAGAACGATAGCCTGCCAATTGATACACATCAAGGCGTAAAAAGCGTTTTGCCTTTTTGCAAAGCACTTTGGGTTTGTTGATCGTCACTAGACTAAACGGATGCCAAGGCTAGAGTCTGCCTTTTTTTTCTCCTTTTCCGTTTCTTTGAATTTTGAGTATGGACGTAAATAACGAGAAGACTCACACCACCGCTGAACTTCGCAGATTCGACGCAACACAAGCAGAAAACAGTTAAACTAAAGCAACGGAAAAGGATAATTTATAGTGAACAAAAGTCACCCAAATAGACGAATAAGCACAGAGCAAGATGAATGCCAACACATGCGCAACAAAAGAAAAAGAGAAAGAAGTAAAAGCCAATGAACACACAACTGTTAGCGGAAACAAAGGTCAACAGATCACTTAGTAACATCGTTTTTTCAACAAAAGAGGAAAGGGAGAAAAGTCAATGTTATAGAAGCTCTGCGGTACTCTCCGCGTGTCAACGCGCGGTGTAGTTGCATACGGCAAGCCAATAATACTTTCTCTGCTTCTCTCAACCCATACTTAGCAGAAAAGTGAGTGTAAATAACCACGTCTCTTCGTTACTACTGACTGTACATCTTAAATTGTTCCAGTAAACTTGATGTGGGCGTCGAAAGACCTTCCTCTCGCCATTGCTCAACTGCTTCAACTCTCTTTCAACATAAGAAAAGAACAAAGGCGGTTGTCATGCGTCACTTTTTATCCTTTAGCTTGTGCGTGGGATGAGAGCTAGGTACGCCGCGGTAGCCTGCACCGCCTCCTGCGCCAGTCCAAGGGTGTACTCAGAGGCAGACGTCTGGAAGAGAAAAGCGTTGCCCTCGCAACACACCGCGACGGCGACCCGCAGCGGGTCGTCCATCTCCTCCTGCGATCGCTGCGAGTCGCCCGTGTTGCGACCATAAAAGAAATCTCCGTTTCCTGCTGCTGCTGTTGTGGGTGCGCCAGGTGTGGCGGCTCCGGCCTTCTTCACCGCTGCTGCTGTCATTTGCTGCGGCTGCGGTGGCTGCGGTGGCTGCCCCCACAGGTAACTCGCAGGGGGCGGGGGTGGGGCGAAGTACTGGGCAAAGGGGTTGAGCTGACCGACCTCGTCCTCCAGCATCGCCTCCCGCGTGTCCGCCCAGCTGGAGGCGCCCTGCGAGCTGCCACCGCCGAACTCCTCCCAGTTGTTAATGGCTCCGTTGCCGATGTTGTTGTTGTTGTTCGAAGACGGGACGGCGTTTGCGGAGAGCACACCACCACCACTACCACCACTGGCAGCCCCACTGTTGCCGTTGCCTGCGTTGACTCCACCAGCCCCATCGCCCACGGCCACCGCTGCCCCTGCCGCCTCTTCGCCACCGTCCACGCACCACATCGGCCGGAAGCAGAGCACGATGGCTGGCATCGCGTTTATCGTTGTCTTGGCGTACGAAACGATGTGCACGCCACCCGGGAACTGCGTGAGGTAGTAGCGGATCATGAACTGCAGCTGGCGCATCGCGGAGCGCTGCCGGGTGCCGCGGCGCTCGCCGTGCCGCAGCAGCAGCGGAAGCGACGGCGACGGCGATGTGGATCGGCCGTCGAGAGCGGCGGGGGCGGGCGTGTGCGTGGTGGTCACCGCTGCTGCTGCTGCTTTGCTCCCTGCCCCAGCCGGCGGCGTCGCACTGCGCGGTCGCCCACCAAGACCTTCTGCATTGTAGTTATTGTTGCTGTTATTGGTGTTGTTGATGGACGTGAAGAGGGGGAATACGCGCACCGAGACGGCCACCTTCTCCGCGCCGTAGGTGGCCTGCACGACACAGAGCGGGTCCGCGAGCATCGGCTCCTCGACGGTGGACATCCCCGTGGGGGGCAGGGACAGCCGAAACGGCATGACAGCATGCCGGGTGTTGCAGTACAGCACCGACACAGCCTGGCCGTAGTGGTTGCCCAGCGAGACGGAGTTCATGACGGCGGCGCAGAACGACACAAACTCGGTGGAGGTGTGGCGCAGCGCCGAGGCGATGAAGTGAAAACTGACACACGCGTTGCCAACAGGGACGTAGAACGCACTCCAGTACGCCTTCACCGTCACCGGCGCACCGCCGCTGCTGTTGTTGGTGTAGTAGCGTTGCTGGCCGTGGCGGTGGTGGTCGCGTGAACTCGACTGCTGCTGCTGTGGATCGCCAGCATACGCAAACGGACGAATGTTGGCTGCATCGAGGGTGTCCGGCACAAGGGTAACGTAGGAGCTGTTTACATCCACCCGTACCTCACGGAAGAGCGAGAAGGCGGTCACGTTCACGGCCTCCCCGTCGTCTTCGCGGCCGTCGTCGCCGGCACTGAAGTTGCCGCCCAGCGCCACGGAGAGCGGGTACGCCTCCATCAGCAGCGTCTGCGCCGCGTTGGCGTACGTTGTTGCATCAGCCGGATCCGGCGCTTGAAAGATCACACGCGGACTGACGTTCTCTTCTCCCACACCACCAACGCCGCTACTGTTGTTGCTCCTGTTGTTTCCGTTTGGACCAGGGCCGAGCACCAGGCCAAGCTGGCGCACCGCCTTACACACCTGCTGCTCCAGGTACGGCCGCCACACGTAGGGCACGGCGTTGTGGCTGCTGCTGTTGCTGCCCTCTCCTCCACTGCCAAATCCACTCGCAGACGTCGGCGCCAAGTCTGCCAGGCCACCACCACAGCTGCCGCTGCCCACGTAGCTGCTCAGTGGGGGCTCGTACGAGGTGATGAGTCCCATGCGCCGTCCTCCACGGCTCATGGCGGTCGCGTACGGGATAGCCCAGTCGCCATCGTCCTGAAGTGCGTCGAAGCCGCGCGCGGCAGCCGTGGTGGTGGTGTAGCTGCTGTAGGCCGCAGCCGCCGCAGCGCGCATGTGCCCCATCTCTCCGCGGCCACCGCTGACGCTGTTGTGATTCGTGGTTGTGTTGCCCACACCGCTACTACTCTGGCCGGTGGAGGTGAAGAGACGATCCTCCACGCCGTCGCTCTCGGCGAGTCCCTCGTGCACCAAAAAGTCCAGCGGAAGGTGGTAGCCGAGGCCCAGCCGCGGCTCCGACACGAGTAGGTACGACGGTGATGGGGCTGGCGGGGCGAAAGTTACGTAGCGCGCCAGATCGTAGAAGGCCGTCGGCATCACATTGCGCACCCGAGACGGGGCGACGTACTGCAGCGTGACGGCCAGTCGCTCGTGCACGACAAAGAGGGAGAAGACGAAGACCATCGTTTGCGTCTCGTCCAGGTAACAGTACTCCGCCGCGGGAAACTCTTTGTTGCCGATGCGCGTCGTGGACGTGCCCATAATACGCGCGCAGTCCGCGATGCGAGCCAGGCTGGCCTCGCAGTACGTCGCGGCGGTCTGCGTCTCGTACAACTCCTCCACCGTGACCGCCATGCGGTGCGTCGCCTCCCGCACCGTGCGGAACGACAGCAAGATCAGCGGCGCCTGCCGCTCCTCCTTCGTCAGCTCAAACAGCTGCGGAGAGTAGGGTAGCTGAATCCCTAGCTGCGCGTCAAACCACTCCATCAGCTTTGCGTTGTGCCGCTTCACGTGCAGGGAGGCGCGAATGGTGAAGTAGTTGCGCGGCGGCAGCTGCGGCCGCTGCAAAGGCGAAGGCCCCGCCTCACCACCGCCACTCCCCGCACTCGCAGTGCCGGCCCCATTCACGGCTCCGTTGCTGCTGCTGGTGATACCACCATTGTTTCCATTCGTCGCGTTGCCGTTTGCGTTGCCGCTTGCTGCGCCGTCGGAGCCTTTGCCCTTGCTGCGGAAGCCAAATTTGCTCGTGGTGGTGGCGGGGGCAGCGCCATCGTTCTTTTCCGCGGAGCGGGTCGCCAGCCACTTCCGCACGCTGACAAAGGCGGCAATGCCAAGGGTAAAGACAGCGCAGAGGGTGACTTTGCCGAGGGAGCCCGGGAGTGCGTCGAGGCGGCCCAGCGTCTTTGGGTCAATCACGGGACGCGCGTCTGCAGCCATAGCTTCTATTCACCCTTTTCTTTTTCCTTTCTTTTTTTAGTGAAGTGACGATAGAGGTAAAAGGTGCAACAAACAGAAATTAAAATTCAATAAACTAGCCTTTTCCTCGATAATCTTTCTCTTTTTGCTTATAATCAACGTGTTTTTGTTGATTTGTTGCGTTCACTGCTTTGCATACCAAAGAAAGGAAAAGTAAGTAAAAAGGAAAAAAAGCAGCTTCAAAAAGAGTAGGCAGAAAAGAAGCTTACCGACAACAGCGGTGCTGCACTGGAAACAAAGAGAAGAAATCCAAAAAGGCGATTAAAAATGCCGCAGAGTCGGCTAATAGGTACAAAAGAAATGAAAGTAATGACGTTTCAATGATTGGCTTGAGGAAAAAAACAAGTAAAAGAGAGAGAGGAGCAATTACGTGCGTCAATAACGTGAACTGAGGGTACGTGAAAACTGA
Organism: Crithidia mellificae; assembly: GCA_002216565.1. Classification (NCBI taxonomy): domain Eukaryota; phylum Euglenozoa; class Kinetoplastea; order Trypanosomatida; family Trypanosomatidae; genus Crithidia; species Crithidia mellificae. The sequence continues at coordinate 10,512 of MDUD01009781.1, forward strand.
GCAGAAGAGAGAGAAAACAAAAAAAAAAAGAGTAAAGCGATTGACTTCTTTTTCTTACTATGCGTTAAGAAACAAAATAAGATCTCTTACTTTGGTCTAGTGCACAAAACTCGATTTGAAATTTGGTTGTTGTTCTTTGTTCGTTTAACGTGTATGAACAAAAAAAAAGGCTTTTTTTTCTTATTTCCGCCAGTGAACGTGCAAAGGCAGGGAAATTCAAGAAAAAGCGAAGTCTGAAAAGCGTGCGGTCCCTCAACCGTGGCCAACGTGTGGAAATGAGGAGGGTTTTAGAAGAGAAGCAAGAGGAACCGTAAAAAAAGAAAAGTAACGAAGTGAATCACGAAAAAAAGAAAAGAAAGTAGAAAAATTTAGAAAGCGGACAAAACCAATGCTCAGCAAAACACAAGTATTGCACAAATCACCAACCCACTCAGCTCTGTATCGGAGGTGCGATTGCACGCAAAAATCGTCGTGCGTGAATTGTGCTTTCCCCCTTTTCGCTGAACCCTTTCACTAAATCTAACAGGACAACTTTCTCCGTGTGCTTAGACACTTAGAATTGGGCCAGCAGGTTGTGTGCACCAAGCAAAGTAAAGTACTATGCAATTAACAGGGGAAAGAAGACAGCAGCGCAGTATAGCAGCACATGTATTGTTTAACGACAATGGAAGAAGAGAATTAAAGGGCAGAAAGCGAGGTGTGACAATTAAAGGGCTTCATATTTGCTTAGAGGCCACCTTTGCGATGAAACAAGAAGAGGTTGGTCCGCACTTTACAACGCTGAATACGACGTTGATGAGCTTGCATTAAGTTTAAACAAAAGACACGTGTCTCTTCTTTTGATGGCAGCAAATTCGAAGACGCAGTTGTTTGCCTGCAGTGTTTTCCACAGGGGTGATCCTTTCTAAAGTGCGTCTACTAACAAAAAGGTTTGTGCAAATCTTATTCACTTGTCATATCCTTTTGTAAAATTTAATTTTTGTTGTTGCCTTCTTTCCAGGAGAAAGAAAGAACGACAATAAGCAAACGAAACGAAACGCGGATGGCGTCAGCACGCAGCATCCCGAAGAGCGCAAAAAAAGACATATGCTCGCCAGTAAGAATTATGATCACTTGTAGAAAAAATATCACGTTAAGCCATACATGACCATGACAACGCACTTTGCTTTCACGAAATTTGCCTGACAAACAAAGATGAAAAAAGTGCGTGGTCTCGGAGTGGAATAATCCGCGAGGAAAACAAAATACGAACATACATCTGGTAGAACAATGTCAGGTTGTAGTTGTGGTGGTGGTGAGTACTTTTTTTTGCTCTCACGAAGGTTGAAAAAAACAAAGAAGTAAGAAAAATCGATATGCACTGAAAGATGGACGGGCGTGTCTTGTGTGTCACAAAACCGCGTAGAGGGAGTAATTGAAATAAAAAAGACAACGGGTGAAAGAGAACGAAATTGAAAAAAGATCACAAAATCAGTGTCAGACAGGAACATAAGTGACAGACACCCTCGCTGCCAACACTTCTGTGTGTGTGTGTCTGTACGAAAGATCTACACTTTTCATGATCGCACTTCGTTAATCATCCTCGGCAGCGATATCATCCCCCTGCTGCCGGTAGGCTGGGTTGTACGCCGCCAGCTCTTGCCGCATTGTCTTGATCTGCTGGTTCCGCTGTGCCAGTAACTGCTTCACCTGTTGGTACTGTGTGGACTGGTTCAGCCGCGTGGCCAGCTCGCGCTTCGCCTCTGCCACCTCCGCACGCAGCGCCTGCACCGCCGCCAGCAGCGTGGGGTCCTGCCCCTGGCACCGCGCCGCCAGATCGGCCGCCAGCCGCTCCTTGCTGTTCATCGCGTCCTGCATCGAGAGGAGGTTGGCCGTGTCCGACGAGCGCCCGCTCATCACCTGTGTATAGGCGTCCGTCACCTGCTGCAGCTTCATCTGCAGACGGCGCACCTCTGCGTTGGCCTCCGCCAGCTGTCGAGCCGCCTCACCCCCCGCCTCGGCCAGCGTCAGCGGGGCCAGTCGCCCGGTCGGCCCACTCATCAGCTGGCGGCCGTGCTCGCCCATCGCATTGACACCACCCGCGTTGTTCAGCACGGACATCGTGTCCACCGTCAGCGTAAGTCGCTGCAGGTCCGCCTGGCGCAGCACCGCCCGGATGAGCTCGGCGGAGGCGGCCGTTGTGCTGTCCATCTGCGTGTCCACCACCCCAAGCAGCATCGCCAGCTGCCCGTTAAGCATCTGCACCACGTCCTCCTTTGAGTAGGTGTCGCGCCACAAGTTACCCGACTGAAAGGCGCCGGCTTCAACGGTGAGGTCGCGCTTGAACTTGTCCAGCGACAGCTTCGACCAGCGGAAGAAGTTGTCGATGACGCCGCGAGACTCGGAAGTGAGGCCGGATAACGGATCCATCTTGTGACTGTGCTGCAATTGTGTTTTTCTCTTTAAGCAAGACTGTGTTACTGCTTCCTCTTGCGTTATACGTTGACTGACTTGAAGCTCGCAAATTCGATGTTTGTTTGTGTTTCTCTGATAAGTAGAAAGGTGCCAAAGAGAGAACAAGGAACAAGGAGCGAGTCCGACAACAAGAATTATCGCGTACTGAAATAAAAAAAAAGGGGAAAGAATTTAAATATAAATACTTTAAGCGCGCGCAGATGAAGCCCGAGGTGCTCACTACAATCTGACCTACCAGGGAAAGCTATTTATGTAAGATAAAAAAGTGTGCAAAATCCTGTTTGAGAAAGTTTCACATTTGTAGTAGGAAAAAAAAGAAAAGATTGGGTGAGAGGTAGTGGGAAAGCGGATTAAAAGAAAAGACTTGCTTAGTTGCTGTTATTCTTGTGAGGCCATGCACTTTGACGCTTTTACTCGCTACTTGGCACGCCAACTGCACCACAGTTTAGAAAACACACATTTATGCGGCGTCGGAAAGAGGTCGTAGGGAATAATTAGTACGATTATCCCGAGAGCTTCTGAACCAATGAGAAAACAAACTCGCGACACTACAGTATGCCAATCTTAGTTGCTGTTATATTACTCAGACACAGTCTTGTGACTAAAATGGCGAGGAGCCGCGGCAATTTAGAGTAAACACTCGCCACCTTCAGCCACAAAAGGTGCATTGGCTTAACATCTGTCTATTAAATTTTAAGGCTAGCATAGATCTTTTGTGGTTGCTGTTTTTTTCTGCGCAAGATTAAATCAACCAAATGAAAAAAGGTGTAGATACAAAAATTGAAGCCCATTTTAATTTGAAAGCGTATGATACTACTAATTAATGTTCCGCCATCTCAGTGCGCTTAAAAGGGACAATTGAGCTGCATGGCAATGTAAATGCGCCAAGCACTACCACAGGAGCGCAGGACAAGAAGCATCAGAAAAAAAAACTACAGATATGCTCGACAACAAAAGAGCTGCAGGAAAAAAAAAAGGTGCTCGCGCCAAAAAAGCAGCTGTGGTGCAGTTTACATAGAGAATCGGCTTCTCACACCCACAAATAATGTAGCCGCAACCTCACAGCACATCGATTCACACAAACAACCTGAAAAATAAACTACACGCCGCATTAGATGTCTGGTCAAAAGCAGCTGCATGAGTTGACAAATGACCATTGACGAGAACAAAGAAAGACAAAAATATTAGAGCCACTATATACACGAAAAGCACGGCATTGTCACCCGAAAATTACCACTAACGAAAGAAAAAAAAACTCATATATAGATCTGGAGATCTGTGTTTATATATTGATTCCTAAAAAAAAGAGGGCGAAATTTACAGAGAGGAAAAACGCAAAATGAAGGAGTGACCATGATTACACAAGAAAAAAAGACAAACCTGAGATGTCTTACTTATTTTTCCGTTCGTTCTTTTTTCTTTTACGCGTTGCCCTTCATTGCCTTCTCCTCCTCTTCCATCTTCTTCACCGCCTTTGCCACCGCATCCGTCGTGAAGGTGTCCAGCCAGTTGCGGAACACGGAGCCGGTGTTTTTGTACGTCAGCCGCAGCCGCCCGCTCACGAAGTCGTCGGGAATAACGTGCAGCTCCCGTGCCTTGCGAGACGCCGTCGGGCTGTCCTCCCCCGACTCCCCACCACGCGCCTGCGGTGCATTGCTGTTGTTGCCGGCAGTGTTGGAGACTGTCGCTCCGGCAGCAGCGCCAGCAGGGGCAGCGCCAGCAGGGGCAGCAGAGTTTGCACTGCTCGGGTGCACCAGGTGTTGCTGCACGGACTTCGGGGCCGGGATAGCGATACCGCTGGCTGGCGCGGCGACAGTGGTGGAGCCACCAGCCGAAGTCGTAACAGCAGCAGCAGCAGCAGCCGTTGGGGCGGGCACCGCGTGTGCGGCGGCCGGCGACGCCCCTGTTGGTGACATGCGCTGCGGCAGCTGGCGGGCAAGGTCCTGCAGGCTGATGCCGCCGCTGCCAGGCGAGGCCGTCAGCTTTACGTTGCCCAGCGCCGCGTGCGGCTCCGTGGTGGAGGCCCCGGCGCTGGAGGCGGGCGGGGTACTGGAAGAGAGGTGGGCCGTGGCAGAGGCAGGCGTGGGACGCTTCCCTGTCGCACCCGCCGCCGCCGCGGACGTCGATGCCGGCTCGGCCACCACGGCGCTGCGCGGCTTCGGCACAAAACTGCTGCCCCCGCCGACCCCGCTGCTGTTGAGGTTGATGTTGATGCTGTTGATGCCGGCACTCGCAGAGGGGGCTGCGGAAGCTGCCGTCACCGTCCCGGGGCTGTGCACCGCGGGCAGCGAGGGCGGAGTCGAGGTGGACTTGCCGGCAGCCGCGTCGACGTGGATGCCGTTAGCCTGCAGGAGAAACTCCAGCTCGCGCAGCTTCACCGACCCCTCCGTCACGTTGGCCGGCCGCGGCGGCGCGTCCTCGACCTCGGCCGTCTTCAGCACAAGCAGCGCGGACAGCTTCGTGATGGCCGCCCGGGTGTCCTGCAGTTTGCCGTCCAGCCGCGTCCCGCCGGTAAATGGGGCGTCGTAGACCACCTCTGCCTCTCGCCCGCTCGCCAGCAGCCGCACGATGGTGCCCTGCGCGCCAAACGGGATGCTGCCCGTGGCCCGGCAGTTCACCACGCGTGAGCCGAGGCGGAACGTCTGCTCCTGCGGCAGGGGCAGCGGGACCAGGTGACCACCGCTGCTGCGCGTCACCGGGAAGTACAGCTGGTGGCGACTGACTTGGCGCAGCATGAGCTCCTTGAAGGGGCGGTCGCGCTGGGCCTGCAGGCTCGCCTCAAGCTGCTCCAGCAGCCCACGCGGAAAGGCTTCCTCCGTCGCCGTGATCATCGGCGTGTCGCGCAGCCCGGACTCGAGCAGGAAGTTCTCCATCTCCGTCAGCACCTCATCCGCGTCGCGGTCGCGCCACTTCCCGGTGAGGAACATCTGCGGCTCCACGCTGTTTGAGTTCACCCCGCCATCCTCGATGCACTGGATCAGCGGGCGGAAGCGCTTCACGTACTCGCGGATGAGGTCTTGCGCCTCGCGCGAGAAGTACCACGTACCGCTGCCGCCGCGGTTGCTGCTCGCATTGCCGCTGAAGTCGCCCTTCTCGGCCTTCTCGAGGTGGTAGCCGATGTCGTCCGTGTCCTTCTCCATGCGGGCGAAGATGTCCTTGTTGCCCATGTACCACGGGTTCAGACTGTACTGGACGAGTTTCGCGTAGCCGACCTTGGCGAGGCAGCGGCCCGTGAACTTCAGGCACAGCCCGATCTCGCGCGAGCCGAACTGAGGCGAGGTGACGAGCGAGCTGCAGATCATCGTGAGGGTGCGGGGCAGAATGTCCATCGCCACCGCCACCTGCGGCAGCGCCGTCCAGTTGCGCTGGGCGGCGTACTGCATGAGCTCCGCCGGCAGCCGCAGCGGCTCCTGGAAGACCTTCAGCCGCACGGTGAGCTGCTCCCCTTGCAGGGTGGCCGTGTCGTGCTGGCCGGCCGTCACGACGGAGCCGCAGCTGCCGTAGACTTCCGTCTGCGACTTCTTCGACTTGGGCTGCGGACCCACGTAGGCGCAGCGTGCCCCGAAGGCGCTATCCGCCTCGCTGCGGTCGCGCTCCTCGTACCGGCTGTCCACCTTCATCTCGATGCTCTCCATGGTGGCGATGAGGTGGATAGGGTAGCACGTCCAGGTGGTGGCGAAGTGGCGCTCGATGTGGCCGCGGCGGGTCATCTGCATTCCATTGAAACGGTGCACGTAGACCAGCACGTCGATCTGCTCCACCGCGATGCCGAGCTGCGACTTCATGAAGCGGGCGTGCGTGTCGGCCTCCTTCAAAAAGGCCGCCGACTCGTCGCGGTTGTTCTTGTGCTCCTCCGTCCCGCTGTACGTCCCCTCCTTGCTGTAGGTGGCCGTGATGGACTTGTGCACATCCTTCACCGATGCCACGCGGGCACGCTTGTAGTGCGGGAAGCCGACGAGCACCTCCTTGCCCACCAGCGTCGCCACCGCGTCCACCGAGCGGGCAGCGAAGAAGTCGCGCGTGTTGAGCAGCATGCTGTCGTTCTTCGTGGGGCGGCCGAAGATGGACACGACGCCGGCCTCGAAGGAGGGCTTGATGAGCGCCCGCTTCGACTGCAGCGTGCTGAAGCCTTCCAGTTGGCGAGTGCCAATGAAGACGCCGGGGCACAGCTGCGGGTTAAAGCGATCAATGTGGGGGAACTCGTAGGTCTCCCGCGAGACGTAGACGTTGCGCAGCGGGCCGAACATGTTATCCTCGAGGTCGTACGGGGTCATCTTGCTGTCGTAGCGGAACCGCAGCGGAGGCCCGTTGACGTTGTTCGCCGCGTCCTCAGGGTCGACGTTGCGCTGGACAGAGTCGTAGGCCGCCACGAGCACGCGCTCCTCGATGAACGGGATGAGCACGATACCCTCCCACGGCGCGCGCGCGCCTTCGCGGTCGATGACGATGTGATCGGGCAGATACTTGGCCAGCGGACTGTTGGGGCTGCGGAGGAGCGGCCAGTACGCCTTGGGCATGGACAGGTACGACATGGGTGGCAGCACGGCGAGCAGCTGCTGGTGGGGGAAGAAAGGCTTGCCCAGGTCGAAGTGAACCTGCGCGGCGATGGCGGCCAGGTTGATCATGTCCGAAGCCATGGGGGCGTAGTAGTGAGGGAAGTACCACTTCCACGACGGCACGCCCTGGTAGTAGTAGGCCATGACCCACATCAAACCCTCCACGTAGTGCTCCCGCAGCTTGCGCATGTCCTCGCTGTTCGAGTCCCACCCCCCGGCGAACCCGTGCTTCTCGCCGTAGTAGCGCTGCTTGAACTCGAGGATGTTCGTGATGGGCATCGCGTTCGTCGTGTCCACCTCGTGGGTGGGATCGCGGCGGGCGCGGTTCTTCTGGAACTCGGCCTCCTCCTGCTGCCGCCGGCGCAGCGTCTCGAACTCGAGCTTGCCCACCTCATTCAGCCACACCTCCGCGTTGCGCCAGTCGATGACGCCGTTGCTCGTCAGGTACTTGTTCTTGGACAGCACGTGCGTGCAGTAGAGGCTCAGCATGACGGGCATGCTGCCGTCGTTGATCCCAACCGTCGGCAGCGTCGGCAGGAAATCATTGCCGATGAAGAAGCACATGAAGACAAAGTCGTCGATGACGCGCTCGAAGTCCACCTCCAGCCCGGCCGCACCGGCCCTCTTCATGCACTCCTTCACCTCGAGCTGGAGGTAGTCGCGGAAGAGGTTGATGTGCAACAGCACGAATTCGTCCGCCTTGTGGAAGGCCTTGTCCTTCACAAGCCCCTTCGCCTCATCCTCCTCCTGCCGCTCGCGCTCCTTGCGGCTGCCCGGGCCGAACGTCACCACCTCGCGCAGCAGCACAAAGTGAGGCTCGTGCGTGGCCAGCGAGAGCATGACCAAATCCGCGTCGAGGCCGTACATACAGTGCGTCTCATTCGGGTCATACCCGGGCTGCATCTTGCGGCGACGAATGAAGTCGACGATCTTGTGCTCGCCCTCACCCGGGCAGTCGTGGCCGGAGAAGATGATCTGGCAGTTCTGCCACGCCGGGTCAGTCGCCAGCTTCATCGTGATGAAGTACTGAAACTCCTTGCTGACGCGCACCATAAACGGGGTGCCAGGGGTAATGCAGTTACTATCGAACACGTCCTTCTCCTCCGGCACCTCCTCGCCCATCGCCAGCGCCTCCTCGCGGGCGATCATCATCTCGTAACCGGCGCGGTAGCGGCGCTGGCGCTGCTGATTCATCTTCGCCCGCGGCGCTACGCCGTCCACCGCCAGCAAAAAGTACTTGCGCGGCTGGATGGCGTTGAAGAGCTTTTCGAGGTAGGTGAACATGGCCTGGATCATCTCCTTCTCCGTGGGGCTGCGCCGAGTAGCATCGACGTCATTCGGGTGGGTGCAGTTGTGGATAATACCGTTGATATCAAGGTAAAGGTTGTCCACCGGGGGCGGGGAGTCCTTGAACGGCGTGATGATGGATGGGTAGCGCTCAGCCGCCCAGCGGAAGAACTTGGGAACACCCATTATGAAGACAAAGAAAGAAAGACACGGTGTGTCTCTGACTCTGTTGAATTGAAAAAGAAAAAAAAAGGTTTTAGTGGTTGGGGTGGTGGCAGCCCTCAAATGTACCAGATGGTGTTACTGGAACTCCCGAGTGCGTCTGATTGGGTATGTGTGTTTGTGTGTGCTCTGTTTGTCTTAGCTGACAAGACAGATACAAAGAAAACTGACAACGTGTTTGAGCGTGTGTGTGTGTGCGAGACAGCAGCTTCAGGCACAGCCAAAATGTATAGATATAGAAATATATAATAATTACCGAAAAAGAAAAAGCAAAAACACCAGACCTTAACAGCTTAGCTAGCAGCACCAAGTTGTCAGAAAAAAAGTCCGGCTATTCAATCGCCAAAAAGAAAAAAAATGGAAGCTCGAAACTTCTAGTCGGTTGAATGACCTTGAAAAAAAAAAACAGCCAAAAGGCAACCTTGCACGCTGCAAGACACGGTCAAAAAAATGCACAATACGGCGTTGTGCAATGACACCTGACAAAAATGGAAAACAAAAACTCAATCCGGCAAAAGAGTTTCAAAAACAGCTGATAAGGAAACAGAAACGAATCAAATGACTCACTTAGCAAATCTTAAGCGTTTTACAGGCTGACCGGTAAAAATCAAAGGTAGTGAAGAAGTGCACAAAAAGAAATGGATTAAAGAAAAAGAGAGAAGCAGAAAGAAGGTGGGATGTTCTTCTTTGGTAAGAGAGCAAAGGTTAGATGAAAAGATACAAGGCTATTGTGTGCTTGAAAAGAGAAGCAACAAGGTTATTAGCACAGTAGAAATCTGTCAATCTACGCAAACACACAGGAATAATGGATATGAAAAAGGTGTATGTCTCGTAGCAAATAACACTAGCGGTTTAATGGCCTTTCTTTAAGTAAGAAACGTTTGCAAAGAAAAAACAAAAAAAAAGCGAAAAGCTCCTTCTTCTTCGAAAAATGTTTTGTGTAGATGTTCTTCGTGTACTGATCTTAATGGGTGAACGCCCGCAGCGTGTCAGCTCGATCGTTTAGAATCAAAAAAGGAAAAAGAAATTACAACCAATAAGACAATCGAAAAGGTAAGAAACAAAGTTCAAGCCAAGCGAAAGCAGAAAAGGACACTTTCCGTGTGTATTTCACTTGAAGCAGAAAACTAAAGGTTCTATCCTTGTGCTTAGTCTTGACGTGTCAGTATCTACGACGTTAATCGTGGTGGTAGGAGGTTTTCAGAGTTTGTACTGTGACCGATCTAAGTAAAAGCAGCTTTATAAGTCTCTCTCTGGTTTTCTCTGTCAGAGGAAATTGCCTTCTGTTTCTCTTTGCTCAAAGCGGAATAAAAGAAACGAGAACTAAAAAGAAAGTCGCGACCTGAGCAAAGAACCAGAAATATGTTTTTCGATGTTGTCAACTTGCACTAATCAATTAGGAAAAGAGCAGTTTTTTGAGCAACCGAAAAACGGAAAAAAGAATAACTGAGGAAAACTCACAGAACTGATGACTTAAGAAGGGAGAACAAGATAAACTCAGATTGAAACCGTTTAAACGAAACCGTAGTAGAGTAAAGAAAAACTCGTGTAAGTGTAGAAGAGTTGGAGAGGGGGAGAGGAAAAAGTAATTGGTGAAGATGGCAACGGCGTTGCGTCGTTCTTTTCTCAGCGTTCAAAACAATTTGAAGTATCTCACCAAAGCACCCTTTACAAAGCGAAAGGGATGTCGATGAAAAGGCGGAAAGAGTGAAGCAGATTGCGCAAGTTCTAGTCTTAGCAGGTGCGTGGTGGTGTGTGTGTGTATACGTATAGTTGCGATAGACCAAAAGAAAGAGGAGCGTTAGTTCACAAAGGCGAGTCACAAAACAATTGAAGAAAAGGAGGTGCAGCACAGG
>MDUD01009781.1:20944-53745 GCA_002216565.1 Crithidia mellificae
ACTTAAAAAAGAATTTCACATTGCAGACCCAGCTATCAGAAGAGTTGCAGAATGCGGTGTTTCACCGAGACATTTGCCAACGCCAAAACTTCCCTCCAGGCTCAGCTTGTTTTTTTTTTCTCTGCAAAAGCGTTTTTAGTGGCAGCTCAGTTGTGCACCGTCGCTCTGGCATTTAGGTTTGCATGCCCCCGCGCATTCCAACTTTTTCTTTGTTCCTTGGCACACAACAGAGAGGTCAGCAACAAAGACAGCAACACAAGCACTGTAATGCACTTCGATGTGCACGTCGCGAAACTGATACTTCAGTATTTGTTTTCATTGGTTGCGTTCACATCGGCTTAGTGTCCGCAAGGAGTTGATACAGTGCCCAAAGAATGCAAAAGCACATAGCGAACATCACACCTGGTAGTGTGTCTTCAGAATCATCAGAAAGTAAGTGCGCTTCAGGTTCGGACAATCACAGCTCTGTTTCTTACAAGCCAGATTAGCCGTCAAGTGCTTGGCAGGTCACTTTACATCGTGGAAGTGTAGAAAGACAACAAAAAAAACTAGGAGAGAGCAAGTTTTACTCTCCTTTAACAAGGAAATAACGACGTGAAGAAGGAAGAAAAAGGAGGGAAACAAAAGAACAACAAGGCTGTACATTACGTTTGCTACTATACACCATCTAAGTATGAAGAAAAAAGAAAAGAAAAGATGAGGGCACACGGGATCAGTTAGTTGGCTACGCCGCGTTCTCCGCCGTCGCCACCGCCGACTTCTCCTGCGGCTGTGTCGCCGTGCCGGAGCAGGCAAAGCGCGGCTGCCGAGCGTTGCGAGGGCCGACAACGGACGAGTTTGCCTTCAGCGTGCCAATCGGCGAGTACTCCTTCTTCGTCAGTCGGTTGCGGTGGTCTATCGTCGTGCCCTCGCACGCAAAGTCCATCGTGTAGTCGCCGACCTGGAAGACTTCATTGCAGTGACAGTGCCGGCTGGCGTGGCCGCCAGTGCCGGTGCTGCCGTCGGGCCGCAGGTAGGATCGCGGCCGGTAATCGCAGCTGCTCTGCATGAACCCGCTCTGCACGTTGCGCACCCCCTGCGGCGGGTCCTGCGGCTTCAGCAGAAATCCATTGTAGCTTACCGGTGTGAAGTCGTAGCCGGCTTGTGAGAGCACCGGTGGAGGGCAATTCTTGTACAGCTCCTCCGGTGCGAAGGTGCGGGGGATCGGCTTCGCGCTCAGGTGGTGGCCGCGCTCGTCAACCAGAGGCTTCAGCCGCGGCTCCTGCTGCGCGCGGCGTGCGGTGGAGCGGGAGAGGGTCTCGCTTTTGAAAACGTCATTCGGGTTGTACGAGCTGGTGCTCTGCAGTGACTCCTTCGACTCCGGGTTCGTACGCTCGAACTGTTCGTAGTGCCCGTCCGAGAAGTTCAGGCGAATCTTCAACGGCCCCCACGGCTTGTCGTTCGCCTTCTGCACCGCCGACACGGCCGCCTTGTACGTGCACCCGTCTGGGAGGCTGAAGGACTTCCAGGTGGCCAGCGGGTGAGTCGCGAGGCCGCCGCCGTTGTAGTTAATCTGATCCGGGTCGTAGCCTTTCTTACGCATGGCCGCCTTGGTGGGGAGGCTCAGGACGGCGTAGCTAATCGGGACAGCGTCGCTGCTCGGCTCGTGGTAGGTGGCGTCCATGATGCGGTAAGAAAAGCGGCGTGACGTTTGGATGGAGAAAATAAATTAAAAGGAAGAGAGAAAGGTTAGTAGTAATGCTGCTGTTGGATTGCTAAAGGAACGTAGAGGAGTGGTTGAAAGAAGTATATTATAAAGAAAAGTCTGAGAACCTTTTGCACGTCACTTAATTAATAAGGCCAGCAGAAAGAAATGTGCAAATGTTGGAGTTTGTGCGTACTAACAACGTAGGAGAGACTAATGATAAAGGATATACACAAAAATATATATATATAATATATATTATGATGTTAATCTAATCCCAGGGTAAAGTTATCTGAAAACGTGACAGAAGGTAAATTGCAAATCAATTGAAAATCGAAACGTTGATTTGGAGAGAAAGGCGGAAAAGAAAAAAAAAAATGCGGCCATGTAAGGCGTTTAATGTGGCGGACAAAAGACGTCATCGCTGACATCTTTGTGCCACCAATCCGTGTGCAAGCATAATTTAAATTGGGCTGCAGCAATCTGCTACTTCTCTATTTGCTGTTCTCCCTGCAGCACTTTTCAGCGGATGAAGAGTTTGCGTTAGAATGCACCGCTCGACATACATGAACAGACCGCCTGAATATTACGCTGCTCATAAGAAAACTGCCAAGGGTTGGCATTGTTGTCTTTTTTCTCAACACTCTTTTGTGTGTGCGTGTGTTAAAATCTTCTTTATCAATTGCTGTGGAAAAATAAAGCAGAGAACAAAGCTTAACGCTTATCACGCTGGGCAGCACTTCAAAAAATGAGAACTGTCTTCTCATGGCGGTGCCACTCAAAAAATGCCGTCGATGTCGAAAATATGGAACGTGTTGCTAGCCGTGCTGTCGCGCAGCCCTTCCTCGCTTATCTCCACGTCCTCCACCTCCACCTCCTCCGCAGCCGCCGCATCCCGTGTGGTGCGCGCCGTTGCGGCAACGCTGCGGACGGCCCGAGTACTCTGCGCATCCGCGTTAACCCCTGTGCGGCCAGAGCCGCCGTTGTGGCTGTTGTGACTCGCGTTGACACGCCCACGCCGCGCGGCCGTGCCACGGCGTCTGCTCGAGGCGTGGTGGACGACAGTGTCGAAGGTGTTAAAAGCGGCCGCCGCAGCCGCAGCCCCGGGCGTAGTCAATGTGGACGTGTGGGCGGCGCTGCCCATGACCACCTGCTCCGGCACCACGGTGTCGGCGTCCACCGTCGGCACGCGGGCGACGAGCATGCTGGCGGCGAGCTGCCGCCGTGCCCGGTGCTCCTCCAACTCTACCAGCGGCTCCGCAGGGGGCAGAGATTGCTTGACGAAGCCGCCGGACGCCGTTGCCGCTGCCGCACTGCCGTGTGGGGCGTCGGCGAAACACGGGTAGGGCGGCAAGACGTAAGGGCTGCAGTGGATGTCGACAGTACGCTCAGGCCCAACGACACCAGGGGCACCTGGCGACCCGGTGGCCTTTCCCTCCGCGTTGGGTGCGAGTCCGGCAGATGTGGCGGTGACAGGTGCCTTTCCCAGCGTCACCCACCCGTCAGCGTCCTCGCGTCGTGGCCGCTTGTGTGGTGGGTGCGCACCGCTCTCACGGCCCTCTCCGCCCTCCCCGCTCCCGCGCAGTTCCTTTCGCTGGTGACCGCCGTTGTGGTCGGCGAGGTGGTCGGGGAAGAGTGGATGCGCATCGGTGCGGCGCCCCTCCGTCGACTTCTCCTCCTCCTGCCCCTCCTCCTCCGTCCTCGTGTCACGAGGGTTGTGCTGCGCGTCACCTGGCGTCGCCGCCTCCCCTTCCCACTCGCTGTCCTGCGTGTCGGAGTCGTGCGCGGACGACGAAGACGGCGGCCCACCACACGCCAGCCGCACCCGCGCTCGCACCTCCGCCACTGTCTGCGGGCACCGCGCACTGTCCGGAAAGGCACCACCGCCGCTCGCAGCAGACAGCTCGGGTGGCAGTTGGGCCATGACGATACACTCCACGAGGCGGCCGTACTCCACGCTGCACAGGCCCAAGGCGTGCTGCAGGACAGGAAGGCAGGCGGGGAAGGGGGCGGCCTCCGTCTCGTTGTACAGCAGCACGTGCCGCTGGTGCCGCGTGAAGAACGCCTGCAGCGCCTGGAAGCCTTCTGGAGCGAAGGAAAGTTTGTCAGAGCTTCCGGCGCAGGGTAGGAACCACTCCTGCACGCTGCCCTCCCACACCACGGACGCCCCCGTGCTGTCGAGGTACGTCGCCACCTCCTCAAACAGCACCCGCTGCACCACGACGAAGACGACGCTGGCGAAGAGGCGGCAGCGCTGCGGGTTGGGAGCGAAGTAGGCGGAGAGCTGCGCCGGAGTCAGCGCCGCTGCACCGCCCGCAGCCGCCGGCCCAGCGGGCACGACGGAGGATGAGGAGGCCGGCGATGCCGTAGCCGACGTGTCTGCGGTCTGCCCTTCGCTGCACAAGTTGGGAGCGGGAGGCGAGTCCGGCGCGGCCAGCCGTGCGTGTTGGATCAAGTCCCCCCACCACCCACACACCGATGGAACGAAGCGGCGAGGGTCGGGCAGGGGCAGCTGAGGTGACACGCGATCGCGAATGGCTACGAAGAAGGCCGGTGCGACGATCGGCACCGCGCGGCACAGCATGCCGACGACTGCGGTGGAGGGCTGCACGATGCTGGTGACCAGAAAGTCAACGTGATTGTAGCAGTTACGCACTGCTTTGATGAATGCTTCCTCGTCAGCCTCCGAAACGACAGCAGGGTTTACTTCGCTCGCAGCAGCAGCAACAGCAGCAGCAGAGGCTGGTCTGACGGTAGACGGTGTTACAGAAAGAGAAGTGCGTTGACTGAGGCTCAGCACACCACTGCCACCCAGCACGGCAGGCAGTGGGTTTGCGCCGATGGCGTCGTTTTCAAGGTCTGATGCGTCGCGCGCACTCAATGTGTTTCGACTCAGCTGCTGGGGCGGCGGAGGGTGTGATTGTGAAGAGGCTGCAAGACCGGCCACGGTGCTTTGCCTTGGCGAGCTTGCAGTGGAAGAGCACCCTACGGCCGACCCTCCTGCGTTGTGCGGCACAGGGCCGACCTCTTGACGCACGCCGCAGCACCGCAGCGCGCTCTCCAGCTTCATCTGCGCCTCCACGTCGACGTCCTCGCACAACACGGACACGTCCACCCACACCAGCCGCAGCGTTGCGCCGTGGTGGCCGAGTTGGACGGTGAACTGCCGCCACGCCGCGCGGTGCACCGGCACGTCGCACGGCACCTCCTTTGTGAGCCGGAGTGAGGGAGGAGCCGCTGCAGTCGGGCTCGCGGCAGCGTTAACCGCAGCGGGTGCGAAGCGCAGACCGACAATCCCCGTCTCGAGCGCTGCCGTAGGCGTCGTGCTGGTCCCCCGGTGTGCGGTGCTGGAGTCTTGTGTCTCGGTGTCCTCGTCCGCCTCCCCGGCGGCGGTGACGGTCGTGCCGTAGGTGGACGAGTCGATCAGCGTGATGGGCTGCGGTGTAGCCGACGAGGGCGATGAAGGCAACGAGCTGTGGTGGGCACTTTTGCCTTCGTCCTCCGCGTACGGATGGAGCCCAACACGGAGAGTGAGGTGGACACGGCTGATGCTGCGGTCATCTTGGATGATGACGTGGCAATCCTTCTTGCCGACACGGTAGGTTTCGCCGCCAATGAGCCAAAAGTGAGGCGTGTCCTGGAAAAAGATAACCCACATAAAGGGCAGGTTGGGGTAGATTGTGCTGTTCTATGCAGATGAATGAGTGAGCTAAACAGTGCTCTTGGTGATAAGGCTTGCTCGTCTCCGAAAGCCGCTTTGACAAACCCAACTAGATCAAGCAAAAAGTTTTAAAAAGAGACGTTGTGTGAGAGAAGTTTGTGTGTTTTTGATCAAATGTGTAGGTGCCAAAGATATGTCGCCTTCATTCATAAAAGAGTGTATTTATGAATCAGCTGACCAAGTTAGCTGCTTAAGGTGTTTTATCTATAAATCTGTGGTTCTCTGAGAAAATATCACCCGGAGAAGGTGGTCTTGTGCAGGGTTTTGTTGATGATCTCGCAACTTAATTTCTGGCGTCGAAGTTTTCCTCAATGACCCTGCACGTCAGCACGCAAAATGTTTCGTTTTGTTTCAAGCTTTTATTTCAACATAAATGCAGAAGCAGAACGAAAAAAAGAAAACAGTGAAAGTACGGCGAGAGAATGAAGAGAAAGTATCAGTTTCACTTGTTCAACGTCTTCATAATGCGCTTCTCAGACAATTGAAACGCAGTTTTGCGTTTCAGCCAGTTTCGCTCGGCCCTTGTGTCGCATTTATTCTGTCATCTAGAGAGACAAAATAACGTACGTTCTATGTATTGTCATCCTTTTTTTGTTTGTTTGTTTATGAAACCCGAAACGAAGCAATACACCCTCTTGCCTTAACTTTTGTCGGCAGATACATAAGCGACTCATTCTCAAAGCAGCAACCGCCCGAGGTTGCGAATCACCATGGCAGAGAGAACGAGCACCGCCATGACGCTAATCACTTCATAACTGCGCATGAGCGGGTCGGACTCCTCAGCAGGACACTCCGCCGCCGCCACTACACACGTCCCGCCTTGGCACGTTGACACGTCGCAGACCGGCAGTGCCGCCTCACTCGGTGTCTCACGCAGCGCAAGCTGAGACGCCCCGCCGTCTCTCTTTTCCGCTGCCGTCGCGAGGGCGTCTGTCGACAAACTCCTCGGCGGGTAGCAGCGCGCACCGCTGCCACCGCTGCCACCGCCGTCGCGTGGAGAGAGGGCCGAGGCCCCGCCAGCGCAGTAGACGCCCCCGCTGTCCACGCACTCGCGGCAGGTGGGCCGGCTGCCGTAGAAACACGTGCGGAGGTCGATGCAGGGCACTGGACCCTCGCAGGTGCAGTTGTCTGCGGCGTAGCACCGCATCGTGGTGGGGCACCAGCGCTGCGAGCGGTTCACGGTACACTCACTGCACCCGGTGACGGTGTAGAGGGTATACACCCCTCCACTGCCACCCACCGTGGAGAGGAGGTAGGAAGGGTCCTTCTTTTTAGAAGTCGCCCCTGCATGGACTGCGGTGAGCAGCAGCACGGAGAGGAGAAGGAGGAGAGCGGAGGAGAGCAGAGGCGCGGCGACCCGCATGTGCGATGAGGTGTGCGACAAGGACATTGAGCTAGCCAGGCTATCAGCAGTGAATAAGCAGTATTTACTAGATGTTGTGGGTTGGAATCGTACACCAACTTTAGTACGATGCCTTCGTATAAAAAGTTTGAGTACTTTTGCAAACAAATTTAGATTGTACGCAAAAAAAAAAGGAGTATAAACGACGAAAGAGAGAAAGATTGACTAAACAATTGTAAAAAAGACTCCAATGGCTATTTTTTCTTCCCGTTATAACGATACATGCGGTATCGCTACAGCGGGAAGCGTCTCAACACCAGTCGAACTCAAGCTGCCGCAGTGCCAATGGTGTGTGTGAGCGTTTCTTTGATTGATATACGTCTTGCAACGTGCTTTTTTTTTCCTTTGTGTGTGTTTATTGTCATTTAGCAGAGTTGCTTTCTCTACATCAGCTGAAAAAAGATCGAGTCGGGAGAATAAGTCTGAGTTGCCAATCCCACTACGGAATAAACCTTCTAAAAATTCTTTTCGAATCGGGTGCTGCCGTGTTTTCGTGCCCCCTCCACCGCCAGCGAGTCCGCCATCTCGTTTCCGTGGTTGTTCGAATGCCCCTTCACGTGCCGTAGCTCAATCCCTTCCGTCTCGTCGTTGAGCGTGTTGTGCGTGTGAAACTGCTTCGGCGGCGGGGCGTGTCCACCACGACCAGTCCCACTCACGCCACCGGCAGAAGAGCCACGCCGCACCTGCGCCTCGTGCTGCTGCTGCGCGTAGCAGGTGTTGTAGCGGTCACGGAGGTGTATAAGCTGCTTCCACAAGTCTTGGTTCACCACCGGCTCCTTCGTGGCCAGCTTAAACCCATTCGACACCCACCGCTGCGAGTAGCGGGTGAGGCCGTCAATGACGTAGCGACTGTCGGTGTGGATGACGAGGCGCGACAGCGGCCGCGGCAGCGACGATGCCGGCCAGTCCGCCGCCACGGCGTGCGAGGTGGCGAGGGCGCTTGGTGGGGCCCCGGCATCCACGAAGCCCTGCACGATGCCGTGGATGACCGCCCGCAGCTCACCGCGGTTGTTCGTCTGCGCCTCCGTCGCCGGCACCGGCAGGGCGAAGTTGCGTGTGTCCTCGAGACTGCCGTAGTACCCGCCGTACCCGGCCCGTGCCTTGGCGGTCCCGTTGTGGCTGCACGCCCCGTCCACGTAGACCACTTGATGGTGGGCGTGGGCGTGTGGAGCAGCAGCAGATGTGCCAGAGGGGGCAGTGATTGCCACGACAGAGCTTCCTTTAAGTGCAGAGGCTTCGATTGGTACTGATTCAACTCGAGCACGCTGCGCTGCCGGTGCTGTTAAGGAGACAACGCCGCCCCCATCACCGGCACGTCCCTCCGCACCTTCATCAACACTGCTATCGAGGTCATCCACGTCGACTTCGTCGGCGCGCGCGGCTTTCATCCCCGCTGACCGGCGAGAAGGAGTGGAAGGAGATGCCTCCCCGCCTTGAGAACGCGAAGGCGAAGCGCCGCCGCTGAGAGGCTCCGCGTGGGCATCGAGAAAAGCTCGAGCCTCTGCCAACGTGCGGAAGCTCTTGTAGATCGCCCCGCTGTAGCCGTTGACCTGGCTCTTGCACTGTTCCCACGTGGAGTAGATGCCTCGTTGCTTCCCCACGGCCACCGCGTAGAAAGACGGCTTCATGCGTGATCGACGAACTGAGTCTGTTTCGCTTTCGGTTGCTGAATTCTGCGCCTTAGGTTCCTGCGGTGTTGATGTAATCTTCTTCTTTTTATTTATCTCTGGCGAGGGAATAGGCCCGTCAACGCTGAAGGACTCAAGGTGTTCGTAATTCGAAAAGGCGACCGTTTGTAGCTTGCCCCTTGCTGCCGTGCACCCCGCAGCGCGTTGCGTGGGATGCCACCTCTTGACGAACAAAGTTCGCGGAGGCTCGCAAGGTCCTGCTTCCAGTGTAGCGCTGCCAGCAGCCAAGAAAACCTCTTTGCTCAATTGAAACAATGTAAAGTGCTGGGCTTTATAAATTGGGTAGAAGGAGAGTTTGAAGGCCGAAACGATCTCTGCTAGAGTGATGGAGCTCCAAAGAGCAATAGCTTTAGCGCCTTTAAACGCTCGCTGATACGATAAGCGCGCGAGCGGGAGGATGTGATAGAGTATAGTTTGTGAAGAGAATAATTGATTCAGTGTGATGAGGCTGCCCATCCACGCACGTAAATGCTTCGTGTGTGTGTGAATGAGCTAGTGCGAGAATGGCAGTCTAACTAAATGTGGAGAACAACACTGGAGAGTTGTCTCTCAATGTTCTTTTTGTTTGTTTTGATTTGTTTTCTGTGCTACTTTGAGCTAAGTCCTTAAGAAGATGACGAAGTAATTTAAAAGAAAGTTGGCGCAAAACGTGTAAGTTGTTGTTTTTGTTCAGTAAAAAAGAAAGGCTCATGTACTGCGCACACTTTGAAAGCGTATTTGAATTCTCTCGATCCCCTTTCCATATCATTGCGCTAAAAAACCAAAACTAAACTTTTTTTGAATCGTTTCTCGTTGTTTTCAAAACTCTAGGTTTCCAAATAAATAAACTTTTTTTGCTTCTTTTAGTTGCTTAGGTGAAACAGTTGAAGCCACTGCCCCGTCTGTTAAGCTGGCCCAATCACAGGTAGAAAAGAAAATTCTGTTGACAACCTCTTTCAAAATCTCAAAAAGTTGCCAAGTATTTTGATGCTCACGCACACGTGCACACGTTCCCCGAGGAAAATACACTATTAGAAACCGTCGCGAAAGACACAGCATCTTCTCCGCTTTTCATTTCTATTCTCCAAAGGAACTCATTTAGCAAAACAATGGCAGCTAATACATCACAAGCCATTACACGAACACAGGTAAGCGCGCACGCACTCACAACTACTTTAGTGGTACATACGGAGCGCACACCTGCTTGTGCACCTTCCAATCGGCCTTCTGGCACTCCGCCGTGCAGTACTTGGCCACTTTGCAGCGACTGCATCGCAGCAGCGGTGCCGCCATCCTCACACCGTTGGCGCCGCGGTGGCAGCGGAAGCAGCCATTCGGGCTCGGCCCGCCGTTGTCCTCCATCGCCTGCTCGCTGACCATCGCAAACTTCGCCCGTGCCACGACATCGCAGTTTGGATTGTTGCACACCGGATAGGGCATGTCCTCCACGCGTGGGGGAAAAACCTTATCGAAGAGCATCGTCTGGTGAATGAGGCGCACGGCGGGGGCAGTCTTGCAGGTCGAGCACATCGCGTCCTCGCCGGTGAGCTGCTCCAGCATGGTAGAGCTGACCTCCTCGACTACCTTGTTGACGTCCGCGGCGAAGGACTCTTTTGTTGTGTTGTTGATTTCTGTCGAGAACTGGAACTCCTTCTCGCCGATGGTGGCGTGGTAAATGTGAAGAACCATTCTGTGTCCAGGATGGGAAAGTGGTGACAGTTCAGCTTTGTATGCGTATGTGGGTATGAGAGAGAGAAAGAGAGAAAGTGGGGAATGCGTGTCTTCAAGTGGACGGGTTTGAACAGTTCAAAGCGCAAGCAGAATAACAAAGTTGTTTCTTTCTCGAATGTATCAGTGTTCGCTGAGATTCAGAAAACAAAAGAAGAAACAGCAGCGAAGACACCAAAGCAGATGAGAGGCAGGGGAAAAAGGCGAGCTAGAAGAGGTCGACAGGGAGTTAAGGGTAGGAGGCACTGACACTTTTTGAACGTAAAGAAAAAACGGATGATTTTGTAGTGTCCGCAACAGAAGATCTTTTTTAAGTCTGTCACCGATCATACACTTTTCAGGAAAACGGCATTTTGGAAAGGCAAAAAGAGCGCTTTAAACGCAGACTTCATTAAACTGTCAGTAAATCATAGCTGAGGTGACTCTCTTGCTTTAACACGCAGCGCAGTTGTGAAGAACGAAGAAGGTCTTCGAGCAAGCTATCTTTTTTTCTTCCACTAAAATACTACAAACTGGTGTTGTCAATTTTTCTTAAAATAGAAAGCTGGGCTCAGCGCCTATATAGAAGCATTGAAAAAACTGAAAGGGAGCAAAGACAATATATATATTCCAAACGAATACAAAGTGGAAGTTTAACAACAACCGCGGATCATGAATAATTAAAGAAAGTAAACGAAAACAAGAAACAGATAAAGAAGCTGAAAAAGACGTAGTCATATGAATTAGCAAAGCTGATGTATTTAGGTTTAAAAGAAGCTACAGACAAGGTGAGAGAGAGCCTAAAGAAGAGCAAAATTCAATATGAGGCAGCACTATTGCCCTTGGCAACTCCAGCAGTACATCGAAGGTATTTCCTTTTGGCAAAACACGGTCCTGCTTTGCAGTCTTGAAAAGAAAATGCAATACCGCAGAGATGGAAAGAATGCAAAAAGAAAGAATGACACTAGAACAATTTTCCTTCATCTCTCTTTACAGGGCAAGATGAGCTACTCTGTGTTCGAGTGCATTGTTGCTGCGGCATGTGCTTGGCCTCTCAACATCCACGTGCCTTGGAATGCTATTCTCAAACTAGTGATGACTGGCATGCGTCAAAGTCCTGCGGACAACCGTCTCCTGCCAGTTACAACGGAAAAGGCTGGTCTTTGTTTTCTTCTACGATAGCAGCGCCTTCAAAAGCGTAATGCTTGCCTCACTCAGTCCCTCTGAGCAACAACAACAACAGACAGAGAAAACTCTGACGTGAAGAAGTCGAAGCGTGGGACAGATTTTAGCGAGACTGAATAATAATGAAAAAAGCAGCTAGTAGTAAAAGTAGGGTTGAAAACAAATTGACTTTTGCAGTCATTCAACAAGTTCTTTCTGGCTTAGAAAAGAAAAGAAAGGGGAAAAAGAAACAGCATTAGGTACACTATTGTTTTCTAATCCACCTGTTGATAAAAATATGATGATTGTAAAAAGAAATTAGAAAATCAGCGAAGCTAAGGCGAAAAGAAAAAACAAAAAAACGCTGTTGCGCCAGGATTGTACCGCAGGCACTGCGTGCTCTCAAGCATCCTTTAGCAATGCGATTGCTTAGTTCGGAGACAGGAAGGAATCGCACACCACAAGGCACTGTTCTTTGAGCTGTAAGGAAAAGGGGGAAGTCGAAACAAGAAGCAAGCGACAACAACGACGCAGTCTTTCAGTGGAACAAATAGAAAACGATAGCAACAAGGGTGAGTACGTGGCCGAAAGACAAGAGAAACAGAAAAAAAACCGCATTGTGTCGTGCAGAAAAATAAAGTGACAAGGCAAAACAAAAACACAATGAGAAACAACTTTCGCAGTGAGAAGTAAAGGTAAAAATGAGATCTGAAGAAGATGCTCAACTATAGACTGATAGTGTAATTCGTTGCCCTCTTTCCCTTCTTAGAAGAGGAGGAAGAAAAGTCAAGTCAAGTGGAGGTGCTGTGGTGTCGCTTCTTTTTTTTTTTAACGACTTAGACTGTCTGCTTATGTTTTTTTTTTGGTTTATGGTTTTTGTGTGTGAAGGACGCTTGCACGCCCGTGCGCGAGGCTCTGTTCTCACGTCACACTTAAGCACCTCTCCACGAGACTTCGACACGAGCAAACGAACAAGAGTTAATTGGTAAAGGGAAAAGGGAAAAAAGAAACAAAAAAAGGAAAGGCGAAAAAAATTAGTAAGGCGAATCTGTGTTGTACAACAGGGAAAGAATTTATGAATGAAAAAAAAGAAAAAGATACTTAAAAAAAAAATTGAGCTTGGAGGTGCACGAGCACAAAAAAAAATTAAACAAAAAACCTTTAAAAAAGAGAGTTATAGTAACACTCGTGTACTCCGCCGCCAAACCTATATATGTATTCGCTTGGCTTTTCCAGGAGAAACAAACAGTAAAGAAAAAAAGAAAAAGAAGAGGGGAAGATGAACTTGACCACTATCAGGTTGTGATTGTGTGGAATCGAGAACACGAAGTTAGCCTCTTGTTTGGTAGCTTACAAAAAAAAGGGGGTTTTAGGCGCCTCTCTAAACTAAAAAATGCGAAATTGCTTGTCGTTAGAAAAAAAAGGGTAAATGTTTCGAATGTCGCACAATTTTGCACGAAAAGTTAAGGGTAATGTGTATCTGGTATGCAAAAATGATTTCCTTTTTTTCTGTTGTTGTTCCGGCGTCGACGTAATCGTCGCTGTTGGAAACTGTCATCGGGAAAAAACAGTTTAGATCTGTCGTATGTCTACGTTCCTGCTGAAGGGTAGAACTGATTTAAAAAAGGCCAAAAAACCTTTTTTTGGGCGGGTCGTCTGCCGCTGTTGCTGCTGCTGTCGTCCTTCCTCGCTTTGTGGCGTTTGAAACCAGAGGATGAAACAGGAGTGCTTTTCGTGCTCTTGTCTCTCTCTCTTTCTGTCAACAACGGTGCAGTAGGAGCGTTCGTGACCATTCGTCTGTACTCTTGTGTCTGTTTTGGTGCGTAAAGGAGAGGGAGAAAAGGGAACTGACTTGCGTTTTAAAAAAGACATTCTGATGATGAATTTGGCGAAACACCCAAAACGTCAGTTAGAAGAGAACAGAAAGAAAAGATAAGATAAACCAGAAAATTTCTCTTCCACTCCCACTCCCAGTCACACACTCGCACAGAAGTACACGCAGGTCTCCTTCTCTCCCGACACGACTTACTGGCGCGTCTCGTTGATGGGCTCGCCAGCCTCGTTCGCCTGGCGCTGCTTCATGGTCTTGGCCTCCTTCTTGATGGCGTGGCCGTTGACGTCGATGTCGTCGCAGATGCGCGCGGCCGGCACGAGGATGAAGCTGAGCGGGACGATGAGCATGGGCAGCAGGATGTGGCCAATCAGCAGCAGCATCGGCACGTTGTCGAAGTTGCACGGCGCGGTCGTCGTGATCGTCCACTTGAACTCCATCAGCAGCGACCCCACCGTGCTCGACATCGAGATGCCGAGGTTGCCGAACCCCGCCACAAGCGCGTACACCATCGACTCAGACCCGCGCGGGCAGATACGCGAGAGAAGAACAACAGTCGGCATATAGGCCAGGTAGTAGCTGACCTCGTACACGACGGCGTCGCCGAAAAGGTACATGGCGTGGTCCGGAATGCCGATGTCGACGTTCCAGCGCTTCACGATGATGATGTCGAAGACGCTCGCCAGCACCTGGATGAAGTACGTGAACATCAGCGTGAAGCGCAGGCTGTGCTTCGAGAACAGGTACGGGAAGGCGGACACGGCGGCGATACCAGCCACATTGCCGATCACGGCGCTGATTGTGTTGTAGAAGGTGTAGGAGAAGTGCGGCCCGTTAGGCAGGCACGCCTCGTTGGCCATGTAGAAGCTGTCCAGCGCACCCGGCAGCTGCAGGTACAGCAGGGCGTAGCAGAAGAAATAGATGTTCACCTTGGCGATCACCAGCGGCAGCGCCCAGAAGGCGCTAATGGCGCACGCCACCACCACGGCAATGCACGAGTACAGCAGCTCGAACTTCGTGCCGAGAATGTTCATGCACGTCATCGTCACCACCGAGCACGTCATGACGGCGCTGTAGATCAGAATGCGCCAGTTGCGCGTCGCCACCTCCTTGTTGATCTCCAGCATGCCGTTGCAGCAACTCTTGATGCCCAGGCTTACATCATCGTCCTCGTCCTCCACCTCGCCCAGCTCGTTGTCGCGCAGCGTGTCCACCGCGAGGCTCTCCTGCAGATCACCAGTGTTGTTGTAGTACGCCACCGGGTCCTGCACCGTGGGCTTCTTCGGGTCGAAGTCGTCCACCGGCTCCGTCTGGTCCCCGCTCTGCGTCACCGGCGACGACGAAGCCGCCGCGGCCGCCTGCTCGCGCTGCAGAGCGCGCTTCAGCTCCAGCTTCGCCCCCCGCACATCCTCCAGCCGCTCCACCCGGTTCGTGCGCTCCCCGTACCAGTTCATCACAAAGAACACCGTCGACACCAGCTGCGTCGCGGCCGCCACGTACAGCCCGACCTGCGGGATGGACTTGTCGGACAGCGGCCCCTGAATGACGGCGGCGACGATGGTGGCGCCGAGGATGAACCACCACACCCAGCTCACCAGCGCCGGCCCGCTCTTCGGGTGGCGGCGCATCAGGCGGCTGTAGTGGCCCTCGGACAGAATATCCACGTTGGCCATGAAGAAGCCGGTGAGGAAGATGAAGCCGGCGGCGATGTCGGCACTTGACGGCTTCTGCGGCAGGCAGCCGTAGCCGACGGTGAGCGCGGCACCAACCACGCACGAGGCGGCGCAGTACCAGCGCTTCGTGTAGCCGAAGAGGGCAAAGGTGTCGGACAGCATCGCCGCAAAGGCCTTGATCGACCACCCCATCTTGGTGATGCTCACCAGGCGCTGGTAGCGCATGCCAGACACGCCGAAGCGGCTGACGAACATGGCGTAGCGGGCGTAGGTGATCAGGTTGTTCGCGATACCCTTGCTCAGAAAGTACACGCCACCCAGGGCAATCGTGCATTTCGGGCCGTAGCCCTCGCAGCTCTTGCTAAAGACCGGGATCTTCTCCGTCCACGGCATCTTCGCAAAGAGCGCGCGGGCATCGGGGTGGACGTAGTGCTCCTCCGCATCATCCATCAGCGCGGCCTGCTGCTCGTAAGGCATCTGGTTGGTGTTGTCCACCACATCGATGTTCGTAAGATCGACGCGGAGACGACTGTTAAAGTCGTTCTCCTTCTCACGGTCATCTCCAAGGTTAGCCGCCATTTTTTCTTCTTCACGCAACTTTGTGTGTTGGTGTCAAAAAAAAAAAAGAGAAAGATGGAAGAAAAGAGGAGTGCTGTGTGAAAAGCGATGCAGTTGAACTTCTGCGAAGAAGAGCGAAGAGCGGAAAGGGATAACAAGAACTAAGACGTGCGAAGTGACACTGTTAAGCTGGCAGTCCGTTGACTTGTTGAAGTGTGACTTTTCTGACGAAGGGTGGTAAAGCGAAGGTACGTTTGACTTTTGCGGTGAAAGTTGGAAAAAAGCACAATGGTGTTCTCTTAAACTGTTTGCAGTTGCGAAGGTATCGTGATGAGAGAGAGGAAAAAGGATGAGCGAATAAAAAAGGGGAAATTGAGAATAGATTTTGACAACGAAAGTTTGTATAAACTTTCTGCAAATAGAGAAGAATATAAATCAAAGTGTACTGATCAGCCTTGTCAGTGCAAAACAACCAACCTTGATACTTGGTCCTGGCTTACCAAAGTTCACTGTACTTGCTTCCTTAAAAAAAATAGCACTTCCATTAGAGTGTTTGGTGTGCCACAGATTATAGCCGTCCCTCATGTGCCAATTTTCAGCAAAATATGCTTTCATTTTGCGTCAACGTAGGCTAGTACGTAAGTCAAAGTCATAGTTGAGGTGTTTGATAAATCCTAGCAGTTGCTTCGCCTTCCGCTCTCAGTCCGCTTCCAAAGAAGCACGATGTTGAAAAAAAAAAAGAAAAAAGTGTCACATCGCGTCGCTGTGGTAGTCGGCCGCAAACTCCATCACACATGACACAAACGTGGCGTACTCCACCAAGCCCTCTCGTGTCTCCATGGGAGTGGCATTGTTAGCGCTCGAAGCCGGTCGCTGGCCGCGGCACCACCTCACGACACGGTGGCACAACTCGCGAGTCGCGCGAATCCAATTCACGCCGTGTCGCTCCAGCACGCAGTTAATCGCCTCAGCGCACGTTTCGTAGCTCACGCGGTTCTCCTCCCAATCCGCGGCATCGCCGTCTCTGCCAGCCCTGCCTCCCCCTGACAGGGACGTAGCGATGGAGTGATGGTGCCGCTGGCGCCGCTGACTGCGCTGCCGCTGCCCCACGTTCGACTCCTCCACGAGCAGCAGAAACATCAGCAGCAGATCGCGGCCGAAAGGGCGGACGGCGCGGCAGACGTCGAGGGCCAAGTCGAGCCGTACCCGCTCCGCCTCTGCGGCCATGCGCTGCGCACGGAGTCGCGCCTGCTGCTCCACGTAAGCCGCAGCGGACTGCCTCGACTGCTGTGGCGCAGCGACCGCCACCCGTGAGCTTCTCTCTGCCCTGTACTCGCGGTGGTGCGCGCCGTTGTCGTCATCACGCAAACGCGAGGCGGTGTCGCGGCGCGAGTCCGTCTGACGCGCCAGCAGCTGCCGCACCGCCTCCCGCTGCTGCCGCCGCTGCTGCAACTCGTCGTAGTTGTAGTCGGTCGCTGCGGTGGGTGCCGTGGACGCAACGCTGACGGTTTCACTTGACGCGTATCCAGTCTCTCCATGCGCGCTGCCGTACCGCTGTGTATTCTGATCGGGATAGTGCCCTCGCTGAAACGGATCGTACGCGTGGCTTCTGTCTTCCATCACGGTGGCTTCTTCAATGGAATCGACGACATAGCGAACGTCAAAGCGCTGCGACGGATGGCCAGGAGCCACATGCACAGCGCTCTCGGCGACGTCGCTCCGCTCCGCTGCTTGTCCAGGGTAAACAAGCTCGCGTGAGGGCCACGAGAGACTTGACTCGTCCATGACCCGCCTTTCCTTCCCTCTGCCGTCTAGCAATGCCTGCACGCGCGCTTGCGACTGTAGTGGTGGCGGTCGTACTCCTAAACTCGCCCGCTCTGTCTCCACTTGAAATTGCGGCCCAGTGGTGAACCCATTTCGTTGCTGCTCTCGTGCTGATGGCGCAGGAGCGGCGTTGGACTCGTAGCTACTTGCCAGCGGACCTTTTACTGAAGACTGATGATCCTGACGGGGCATTGCGGGTGGCCGCGGCAGTTGCGGCTGTGGACCGCGATGCACGTGCGGACCTGCCAGGCGCGCATCCGCACCGACGCAGCGCGACGCGTCGGTGGAGATGGGAAACGACTCCACAGAGTAGCCGCACAACACCAAGGAGTCTTCCTCCTGCGCGCTGCGACCCAGAACTTCAGTGTGCACGCTGAAATTCACCAAATCGGGTGGCGCTGCAGCAGCGGCATCCGTTGCGCTGGAGTCGGAGGAGGGCGGCGCGGAGGAATGGGTCGACGGTGTCGGTGACACTTGCCGCATGCGTGTCGTGGTGGAAGCGACGGTGTGCTCGAAGCTGTTCGGATGATGGTCCACCAGCGAAACAGACGGGCTTTTTGACCGGACTACACGACGACGCCTTTCGGCGGAACTTGCAGCAGGAGCAGCACCGCGAAGAGGTTGGTGGAGGCTGTGGTGATTTGACAAATGAACAGCGCGCTCTGGCGTACGGCGCCCCAAATGCTGCGTTCCAAACCTTGCATCCCTCTCCGCCAAAGCGACAGGGGCTTCATGCGAGGAAGTCGAGATTAGGTCCGACATCCCACTTGTCTCCCGATAGGCACTCGTGTGCAGTCCGGCATTCACAGTGTCCTCATCCTCTTCCGCGTCTTCCACGGTTGCCTCTGCGTCGGTAGACGGGATCACAACGATCCGCGTGGGCGTGTGAGCGTGGCCGGTGCACTGTAGCAGCAGCGGCACCCCGCGCGGCGCACGGCAGCGCGTCACGCGTGTCTGCGACCCCGACGCATCCAGCACGTGGCTGGTGGAGAGTGGACGCAGTCCAGGCACCTCCGCACGTACCACCGGTACCGCAGAGCCTGACACGCCGTCGTCGCCGCGTGACACCTCTGCCATTGAAAGAGGATGCGGAACAGTCAATGTTGTACCCGGCGATGCGACGGAGTTGATGGAGGGGCGCTCTGGTCGGGTGGCGGGCTGCGCATCTGGACGCAGCGCAGGCGGAGACGGCGGAGCGGGAGAGATGAGCGACGCTCGACGCACCTCGCGCGTAAAACTCACGCTCTTGTTGACTCTCGCATCGTGAGATGGCGCCAGATCCGCTGCTGCAGCCTCCCCGGCAGATGTACGTGCGTCGTCGCGCGAGCTCTGCACAGCACTGCGTCTCTGCGGCAGGTCTGCGGGGGAAGCGGTGCCTCGTGCGTGCGGCGGCGGCGCTGCAGTGCCCTCGCGTAGCGTGACAGACGGTGAGCTGCGGTGGGACCGTGGCGTGTCGCTCAGGTGCACCGACGGCGACGGCAACGACCCGCGCCGTGGCGAGTCGGAGAGGCCGTGCGGGGCTCGCACCTGCCGCCCTGCCACAACACCCCCGTCATCGTCCTCCTCTCCCTCATCCCCGGCGAGGGGGGACAGCTGCGAGTGCAGCGGATCCAGCCACGAGCTGCTGCGGCTGTCACGGTGGACAGCAGCGGCGGAGTGAAGTTTGTCCGACTGCCACTCCACCACCGCTGCAGGAACCGGCGACGGCGACGACGCGCGACGCTGCAGGAATTGCTGCGGGTGCTGCTTGCCACCGCCGCCACGCATGCTGGACGCGTACTCTGCGTCGTAGAAGCCGTCCCCATCATCGGCCTCAATGTGCGTCAACGGACCGTCAGGATGTTGGTGCCCGGCACGCTTCGCCAGCGGGCTCGCCTTGAGGGGCGGCGGTGGCGAAGCGATGGGTGGTGCTGCGGCCTCCCCTGCACCCGCAGCCCTTGCCGTTGCGGACACTTTTGACCGCACCTCTGCCTCGTAGTCGCTGAAGAAGGAGGCGTCCACGTCTGCCCCCGGCGCAGGTCGCTTCCCATCGCCGTTCTGCTGAATCGGACTTGCCTCCACTTCCAGGTCTGGTGCTCCGTCATCGTCAGACTGATATGAATCATCTGAAATTGCGCTGCCGTCGTCGTCAATTTCGTCACCATCGTTGTCACCTTGATAATCATCTGAAGGTTGGTGACGATGGTAGAACTCGCCGTTTCTCTCCGTCCGAGTAAACACTTCTGCCATCTTGGCCGTGTGCCTGATAAAGAGAAGTAATTAGCTCGCGCCAAGGGCAGCGTAGCTCACTGCTCAACAAGGTTCAGAATTAATAAAAGAAACCAACGATGCCGATTACGGAAACGCAGAAACCGCAAGAGGATAAGTGAAATCAACGAGCTATGTCCGGTACCGCCTAAAAGAAAAAAAAAAGCCAACGGAGAACAAATGAAGTAAAGTACAGTGTAAGAATTCTAATTGAAAGGATTGAGCAGAGAAAAAAATCTATGTTAGAGTAACAATGAGTCTAATAGTAGTAAGAGCAAAGCTGTCTTTTGCTGATCGCAAAAATGGTGCGGCTGATGTTAATTGATGACGAATGTCACACGCAACAAAGCTTCTTGGGGGTCAATGGCGTAGCAGAAGAAGAACTAGGCAGCAAAAAAAAAACCTTTATAAATTGAGTAGCGCAGCCCTTAAACGATACAGCAGGGCTATTTTTTTGATGCCAACAGTGCATGACGCAAAGGGAGATGAGGGAAGGCTGAATTGAGAAGCAGATGTCTCGAAAGTGAACTTTAACAATAACAAGGCGTGCCTGCAACACCGCCAGCAAATACTCGAGAACATGCACGTAAAACGGAGTAGACAATCGCGTGTCATTGGTGTCGGTACAATTGTCAGCAGCTCAACGTCCCACTTCTCTAGCGACGTTGTTTGGCGCGCCCTCTCATCCTCTCGCGAAGATGCTTTTTATACTAGAACCACTAAAGCAGGTAAGAGAGAAATCAATAAATACTACTATTACCTTTATCTACTATTTTTATGATTGTTCACTGCGATTACGCAAAACAGGGGTAATGATACACGGAAAGTAGGCACAAAAAAAAAAAACGTGTGGACTTGATAATAAAGAACAGGAGGCAAGGCCAAACAAAACATAAAGTGCTTCTGCACAAGTTCGTAGTCATGAGCAGGAGAAATTGATGCCATTACGAGCACACGGAGATAGCCACCGGACAATTTCACAGCTGGTCTCAACGACGCGCACTGCTCGTTGGTGCGGTTGCGGCAGCAGCCCGTAGCTCGCGTGCACGCGCGGCTGCTACGGTGTCACCCAGCGACGCGGCTCTGTCGTACATGCGCAGCGCCTCCTGTGGCTGGTCCAGCAGCGCCTCGAGCAGCACGCCGTAATTGTAGGCTGTCATGCGATCTTGCGGGTCCAGCTGCAGCGATCGTGCGTACCACTGCGCCGCTGCGGCGTAGTCCTTCTGGATGGCCTCCGCGAGGTAGGCATGAGCCTTTGTCCCCATCACGTCCTCGGTGCCGTGTGCGCGGCACACCGCCATCCACACCCGCTGCGCCCCCGCAACGTCGCCGCGCCGCAGCAGCGCCCAGCCTCTCGTGAGGGCCTCCTTCGCCGACTGAGGCCCCTCAGCACCGTCGACGTCGTCACTCGCGTCGGTGGACAAGAGAGACACGGGGCGGCGGCGATGCGCCGACGCGGCCTCGCTCCGAAGAGGACGGGAAGAAGGCGTCTGCTGCTGCACTGACCCATTCGCCGCCACCGCCAGGTACTGAGCGTACAAGTCGCCGCTGCCAGAGGCGACCGTGCGCGGCAACGGTGGTGCTGAAGCAGGGGCGGATGGTAGGGGTGGTGGCTCTGAACTGCGATGCGGTGGTGTTGGTGGCGGCTGCCGCGACCCTGCTCGCACCTCCCCCTGGCGCTCCGTTTTGGTCGGCAGGCGACTCTCATTGAGGCCTGCCACAGCCGGCGGGACAACGCCGGGGTCGTGGGGCGGGCTGGACGGGCCGTCCAAGGGCAGCACGCGCTCCAGTGGCGCCGTCGGCACCCGCGCCTGCACCCGCGCTAGCAGCTGCTCCACTTCGTTCTCCTGCTGCAGGTGCTGCAGCGCGTTGACCGTCGCGACCGGTGTGGAGAGGTGCATGGCGGACTGCAGCCGCGACGTCAGCCGCCCCACCGCCGCCAGTGTCGCCTCTACCTCCGTCCGGTCTGCCTGAATGCGCGAGAGCTCCGCCTCGTCTTCCAGCTGCACCTGGCGGCGGATGGTGCGAATGCGCTCCTCGACCTCCTTCTGCAGCCGGTCGATCTCCCGCTCCGCCTCCACCCGCCGCGGCGCACTTGCCATGCTGGTCTCCTCATTCCGCAGCTGGTTTCCGTAAGCCAACATGCTCTCCCTGAGCGCACTGGTCGTCCGCTCAATCTCCGCCAGCCCACCCCGTGCAAGGACGGCGGCTTCTTCGAGGGGGATGACCTCCTTCCCTTTGTACGCCCCGAGCACGACGCAGCGGCTGCACGCAAAGGCGTGGGTGTCCATCACGTAGTACTCCACCGCCTTGTCCGGGTGAGCCGGGCACGGTTGCAGACGCGGATCAACAACACACTGCAGCAGCAGACGCGGAAAGATTTGCTGAGGGGCATACACAGCCAGAGCAGGCCCCTTCGCCTCGTCAACGTACGCGCAGCTGTCGTACTCCGCGAGAAAGTCAGCGGTGGGGTCGCGCGGGGTGTGCTGAGTTCTAGGTAAGGCGCAGGTGTTGCCCACCGCCACCTCGCAGATTAGAACACTGCATGTCATTCTGTCATCGCAGTGCGCAAAAGGCTCGCGGAAAAACACGACTGGGACGCCGCTTGACCCCTTCTTGCCTGAGCTGGTCTCCTCCTTCCGTGCTTTTAGTGTGGTGTAGGTGGAGCCGGTGGCGTCGACGGCGGCGTGGAAGCCGTACCGCGCGATGTCGAGCAGCCTGCGCGCATCTCCCACAAGCGCCAGCCGCTCCGTCGTGGCTGCCTTGGCCTCCTCCTCCACGTAAGCGGAGAAGCCAGCGTACTGCTCCTTGTGAAACAGCGAGGTCAGTGCGAGAACTTGGATGTGCAGGGGCAGTAAGCGGGTCAGACTCGCCATCTCCTGCACCGCAGCTCCATAGTACGCGTCGTTGGGCGTGAGGGCCTCCTCCCGCAGCGCGTTGCCGGCGCGCCGCCGCCACTCCGCCACGAGAGCTTGAACCTCATTCTCCTCACCGTCATCACTCTCGCTGTCGTTGAAAACTCGCAGCGCCCGCACTGTGGCAGCAAACTCATCTGGGTGCATGTAGAAGAGCTGATACTCCCTCCACGGCGCGGCGTCGCGATGGCGGGCCTGCATCATGGAGCACATCTTACGCCACAACGTCACGCCACGCCGGGTAATGCCGTTGCTGCTGCCGCCGCCGCGCTCCGTGCGACTTGCGCCGGCCTTGTCAGACACCACCACCTCATCCTCTGGCGTGATGCTGTGCACGGTCTCCTTTGTTGAGCGGTGTGGCAGGCTGTGGGCATCGGCGCGCTGCGATCGCGCAGCGCCGCCGCTGTGGCTGTCACTCGTGTTATTGTTGCCAGCTCGAAAGCTCGGCGACTTGCTTAGCGTCCGCGCTGTCTCGACGGGCACCTCCTCTGAGGCTTTTGGAGTGGGTGATAAGGGCACCGACAGAAGTGGAGGGTGGCCGCCTGCAGGTGTGGGAGGGCTGCGCCGCGGTTTTGCGTCGTCCGTACCTCGCAACCGCCGTGGCGTGGAGCTCAAACTGTGGGAGGGGTGCGCTTCGGCGTGCGGCCGTCCGGCGTACGAGGGGGGGCTTGCGTAGCTCACCGATGGGCCACCGCTCTCCAGCAAAGCGGGTGCCGGAGTGTAGCGGGGGGTGACGAAGAGGTAGGTGCGTGGGTCCGGCTCTGGACCGTAGCGCTCAACAAGAGCTGCAAAGAGGGCGCGGGTATCCGGGGCATCCGCGTACTTCGCGAGAATTGCTTGAACATCGGGGTGATTGCGATCCAGCTGGTGGGATGCGAGGTACGCAGTGAGGCGCTGGTGTGGCTCCACCGTCGACAACTCCGGCCCATTGTCAAGAATCAAGTTGCGCATCAACTCCTCCTCCCGCCCCTCCCACTGCCGCAGCAGCGACGGTATCTCGCGCTTAAACTGCGCTCCGTACACGTCAAAGAAGGCCGCCAGCCGCGCCTCGTAATCGCACAGTTTGTACCGCCGATACAGCTTGGTGAAAGTGTCAAGCTCAGCCACCACCTCCACCACATTCGGGACAAGCCGCAGCCCTTGTGGGTTGTGTTGCCGCAGAAATTCCTCGAGGCGGTGGCGGTAGCCGATCTTGTCGCCTGGGTCAACTGCAAAAGACAGCCCTACCTGCCCCATCTCTGTCCCCACCACACGCGTCGTAAGCTTGTCCAGCTCCACAATGTTCTTTACGTTGAGCGCAACAGGGGCGGAGCTGCCGACCACGCGGCTACCGTCCATTGTAAAAGTGCCGTCATCCTCGCGGGCACGCGGGCGGTAGGGCTGCGCAAAACCGCCAACAATCTCCTTCACCATCACCACAGCTTCCATCTCTGGCAAAGCGCAGCGCCACACCTTGGGGCCCCCGCCATTCCCCGAGTTATTCTCCGCTATCTCGTCGAGCCGTACCTCGAAGAGATTTGGCGTGGTCGACACGACGTCGTCGGTGGTGAAGATGGCGGCCGCGACAGGGGCGGAGTAGGCGGATGCGCGGTGCAGCATGTGAGCCTCCACCGCAAAGGTGCGCGGGCCATTTTCGCAGGCGGCGAGGGGGATGTTGACGAGGTTGTGGATGGTGACCAGCACAGACCACGATGCCATGGCTAGAGGCAACGGGGCAAGAAAGCACTTGCGGAGGAAAGGAGTCAAGGCAGTAATCTAATTTAAAAACGTACAAGTCTATCAAGGAAATCAAAGCAGAATATCAAAAGGTGATGATAAAAAGGAAAAAGAATCTAATAGGACACTATCAAAGTAAAAAAAATTGTATAGGATGTAAGAAGAAGAAGCTGGTCGACTGGTTCTACCTTGCTTGCTGACACGCTGAGACAAAAAGTTTCTGCTCCTTAGACGATGAGCAGGCAGCAAAAACAGAAACTTGGCAAAGATTGGGCAGTGAGACCGTGAGGGCGACAGATCGCAACGTGAACCTTCTAAAAGATTGCCCAAATCTGGGCTTGTTTAGGTATGTAAAAAAAAACTCTGTAGACGTCCTTGCTCTGGCGCGCTCGCACACGCTCGCACGTTGTAGAGCACCTACAAACAAGGGGAGGAGTTAAAGAAGGTCTAAAAATTCCGCTGAAGATGGTGTCAGCAAATTATTTACGAAAGATGTCAATATAAAGACCGTGTGAGATAAAAAGGCAATTAGATTACAAAAAGTATGATAGACAAGCAAGTCGGACACGGTTTATGTGTATAAGCAAACATATCGGCGAGAAGAGATGGAGGCAGGCAGAAAAGTATAAAGTAGAGGTTCGAAAGAACTTGATTACTTGCGTTATTCACAGCAAAGTGAAAACAGTCAGTATAATTCAAATATATATGCAGGTGAGATCAGTTCCAGCGGACAGCATGGACACAATTTATTCAACGTACCAACCGACCTAAAAAGTAGCGCTGAGGCAACGCTTTCGCATTTGTAATTTGGAATTACGAGAATCAGAACTCAAGAAAAGCATAGCATGCTACCTTTTTTTAGAAGACCTTTATTCTACGCCACAATTGTGTACCAATGTGAGTGTTTTATTATTATTTTTTAATTGGAGTTCGAGTAAAAATGCCTTGCAGTTTAAATGTTTGTGTGACGACCAAAAAAAAGAGGTGATACCCCTGCGCAAAAACAGAATCTGTAGTTACGGTAAAACAAACTAGGGAGCATTTAAAAAAAAAGATGATAAGGGGAACAAAAAGAGAGACGCGAGCCATGCCCTGGGTGTGCTGCGAAGGGCAAGGTCAACAAGAGAGAAACACCTACCGACTATTTGTGACGTTGCTGCTGCTCATCTTCGTAGAGGTTCCGCCCGGTTGCCTTCCCGTAGCTTCCGGTCTTGGCGCCAGAACGCACGTTCTCCCGCGCATCGCGCTCCTTCGCGCGGAACATCTCATCCACCTTCTTCTGATCAAGCTCCGAGTCTGTCGGAACCCAGAAAAAGGGCTCTTTCTCTGCCTTCATCTTGCGGAAATTCGGCTCCCAGTTAAAGGAGTTGAGCTTAACGTGGTAGTCAATGCGCTCGCGCTCCCAGTTGTCCCACTTGAGGAAAACTTTTTGTTGGTCGTCGTGGTCCATGGCACCGGTGGCGGTGAGGTTGTGCATGTGCGTCATGACATCCATATCGTTCAACATTTTCCCTGGTCCCTCCAGGTCTAGCTGCGCACAGAGAAACGCAATCTCTTCGCAGATGTTCTCCATGTCGCCCCAGAAGTAGTGCCCACCGCTCTTACGCACGCGCAGCGCAAGCGGCCGCGCCACCGGGTCGATGTTTTTGCGCGCGCGCTGCTGCCGCAGCTTTGCCACGTACTTGAGCGCATTCCACGCCGGCACGCGATCGTCGTCCAGACAGGCAGAGATCATCATCCCTGGGTAGGTGACGCGGTCGTTGATGTTGTAGTACGGGTCGTACTGCTTCAGAACCTCCAAATCTCGCTTGCTGTTTAACGGATCGCCCCAGTCTTCGCGCTCGGCGAGCGAGAGTGGGAGGTCAGGATCAATCATGGTGTTGATGATATCAAGGAACGGCGACCGAAGGAGGGCGTTGCCAAACAGGCCGCACCCACGCATATTCATGGCGGCCGCGATCGGCACACACCCGGCACTCGTCCCGGCCGCCACCATCAGCTCCGGCTTCGTGTACCCGGCGTCGACCATGTGCTCGCAGCACGCAACGAAGTCTTGGATGGACTTGAGTTTGTCTTCACCTTTTCCTTTTTCGGCCCAGTTGGGCAGCTCGCCGCCGCCGCGGACGTGCGCAAAGGCGACGGTCCACCGACGGCGCAGCATCCACATGTACGGCGCAAGCTGAAAGTGCATCGATGGCACCTCGCCATACGACCCATAAACGTAGATGAGGCAGTGCTTCGGCGAGTTGGGCTGCGCTTCGAAGTCTGTAGCTTCCTGCACAAACGCATCGCGGCGCTGACAAATCGTGATAGGAATCTCCGTTCCGTCCTCAGACACGCAGACATCGCGGTACATGCTGTACGGCCACATGTAATCCCACGGGGTGAACTGTTCTGCCTGGCGCTGCGTGAAGAGTGCCTCTGGTGCGCACAGCTTTGCCTGAGCAGCGGTGATTGTGGAGTTGAAGTTGAATACGCAGTCGCGCGGCGGCTGGATCAGGCTGCTGTAGACAAAGCTCATCGACTCCTGCGCAAAGTTCTTGTTAAGGCCCGGTGTGACGTTCGACAGCGGCGGAAAGTGCAGTACCACATCGTCGCCGCGAGGGGCTTGCGCTGCGGCATCCAATCCGCTATCGCACCTAATCACGCGAACGTGCTGAATCCGCTCAAACGCAAAGTGCGACTCAAAAAGGACGATGCGGCCATCGAAAAGGTCCACGTCGGTGATTTGGACGTCATCGCGGTGCGCCACCAGCTCCTTCCACTCTGCGTCCTTGCCATACGCCAACGCCACCTCGTCGCGAATGTACACGACACGAAAGTTCGGTCCTATGTCAGAGGTAACCATGACGAAGTTGCCGCGGTAGTGCTCCAGCCAGTTCCAGCCGGATTTTCCAGCTATCTCGATCGGTTTGCCATCTTTGAAGAAAGACTTCAGAGGTGTGGGGATTATTGGATACGAGGACGGCATTACCAGCGCATTGCCTTTCACCTTCGAGTCGGACGTGATTGTGAGAAATTTGTTGTCTTTGGTCTTTCGCACGTCCACGAAAAACTGTTCGTCGTCGTCGCGGTAAATCTCGACCGGCGGCTCCAGAATACCGGGACGAATCTCTTGCATCATGACACGATGCGGCCGATTGAGGTCGTTTGACTCGGTGTAGAAAAACTGATTTCCGGACCCGAATTCGATGCTCACGATATTGTTGCCACGGATGACATGAAAAAGGCTGGCGTTGTCGACACTGCGAATGTGGCAGAGAAAGCGATCGCCGCCCTCGACAGAGAGCGTGTAGGCTAAATACTTGCCATCTTCAGAGACGCGGCACACACCAACGGAGCAGTCCTTGTATCCGAAGTGCTGCTGAAGCGCCACGGGATTGATGAGTTCTTCAGCAAGAAGGTCGACCTCGCCAAAGCGCTTTCGGTAAAACCCGATGGCGTTTGGGTCATGGCCCGGGACGACGCGAGTGAAGTACACAAAGTCGCCAATCCGTTCCTCCCCCTTGTCATAGCCACCCTCGCGGCTGCTCACAACGACTTTGGCGTCTAGCTCCGCCCAAAGTCGACCTTTCGAATGCTTAAAATCAAATTTGCTGTCAATCAACCCAAAATGTTGCATCTCCCTCTTCGTGTACTGCTGCGTTTCACGGTCAAAGAGGTCTTCCATGTAGTGAAAAGGATCGGGTTTTTGCTGTTCCCCGTGCAGCACGGCTGCTTCTGCTTTTTCAGATGGTAGCGGGCCATCTAGCATAGGAAGGGGGTACGAGTTGCGCAGCTGAGGGCACCATTTGTTGACCGCTTGACGTGAGAGACGGTAACCCAGATTGGACGTCGGTACCCACGGAAAAAGGGCGGTCATGTTTTTTTTGGGTTTTTCTTGCCTTCTTTCTTTTTGCTGATTCCTGTGCTCCGCTAAATGGCTTCAATAATTGTGAGGCAGGGGAGCGGCAACAGATAATTGTTGAAAATGGCCTGCCTTTCTCCTTTTGTTGGAATAAAAGGGAAAAGCAGCTATGGTACTTTTACCTGCTTCGATTAAGAAGGTTGGCGTTGGTTTATTACCGCTCGGGAAGGGGAAGAAAGGGGTGAAAGTGGCAGAGAAAGTGCTGCACTCAAAAGAGGAAACTAAGCGTAATACTATTACTCAGAACATTAGGTGTGCCATCATTCTGTGGCTGGCATTTAAATTCAGTTCCGTGCTTCATCTACTCATGCGACAAGGTACTCCTTTCTGTGGCATTCAAAGCGGTAAAAAGATACAACATAATGACGCTCTTCATACCCTTGCGTTGTCCAGTGACGCTGCAGCAGATAAAATTGCAGGAAGTCAGCAAGAAAAGACAAAGTTACGGCGAAGTAAAATTAAGAGAGGTCGCTAAAGCTTTAGCTTAGATTTTCTCTAAATAGAGAACTTAATTCTAATCCTCGCAATCTCCGTCTAAACTTAGCTTAATACTCCTCCGTTTTCTTTTTTGTGGGTTCCTAGTGGCTTTGTTTGAAATGTCAAAACTTGAACGCAAAAGAGAAAAAGGTGAAACATTGATATCTGGTACATTGATAGTAGCTTTGAAACAGTTCAGTTTAATTATCCTGCAACTGCGAAATAGCGCATAGCAAGTTAATGTGAAGTCAAAAGAGTTTGTGGCAACGTATCGATAAAACAGTTCACACGAGAAAAAAAAAGGAAACTGCTCATCCAACCCGCTTCCCAAAAATAAAAATAAAAAAAGTTCAGCGTCCACTTGCAATTATAGGTTCAGCTGCTTCTTAAAAACTCAACTGGCACGGAGAAAAGAGGTTTTGATAAAGCAAAAAAGCAGTTCACAGATCAGAAGAAAGTAACCGACACATTTTAAAAAAGAAAAAGCATTGCTTTTATTTATCCTTGTGAGCCTGAATGTTGATCTTCTGTTGAGAGCCGGACGAAATTCCAGCCATCGAGGAGTGGCCCTGCTTGTTGAACTTGGGAAGCCAATTTGCCTTGAACCACTCAATAGTGTCGGCCCAGCCTTCGACGAACGGGATGATGGGCTGGTACTCAAGATCGTGCTCAGCAGCGTCGATGCGGAACCAGCGGTTCATCGTAAGCACAAAGACGTTGAAAACATTGAGTTTGAAAGTCGTCTTCATAACCCACCCCGCAAGCTCAGCGACCAAAGCTGCCATGTACAAAAACCAGAAAGGGTAGTGCACCTTGTTCATGATCGAGCCAAAACCCATGGCCACAACCGCCTTGTCAAGCTCTTTCCAAAAGACGCAGTACGCAGCAGGCTCAGGGTGCGTGTCGCCGTCGGTGACAATGTAGAAGCGGCCAAGATAAGGGGATTCTTTGTAAAGCTGCTTCTCGGCAATAATGAGGCCGTGGCAGTAGTTGTCCACGTGCGTGAAGCAAATGCGGTTGTCCCCCTTGCCAAATACACGTAGCTTGCCGGTTCCAGCAGCCTCCAGCATGTTCGGCAGAAAAAGGTTGTCACGTGGACCGTACACTTGGTGCGGTGCAACGGCAATTGCCCAAAAGTCGTCGCTCAGGGCTTCGCGCATTGCCATTTCACCCTCCGCCTTCGTCTGGGCATACATCTGCATGTAGTGGTCCAGCGGAAGCGCGGGCATCTCATCCTCGGTGAGGCCATCCACATTGGGGCTGTGAAACAGGCTTCCCTTGAAACGAGTTGATGGAGAAGAGCTGAAAATCAGTTTTTTCACGCCATGCTCCTTGCATGCACGGATGACGTTGACGGTGCCACCATAATTGACGCGGCGGTATAAATCGTGAGGGTGAAAAGGCCCCACCGCTGCAGCAAGGTGCCACACGCAATCGCTTCCCTTGATCGCGCGCGAGACGTCGTCGTACGACGTGATGTCTCCCACCACGTACTCAATATGCGGATTGTCCCACACTCCGATCGCTTTTTCCTTAGGGACGATGTCGAAGCAGACAACTTTTTCAGCTCCCCGCTCAACCAACATTTCTACCAGGCGGGTCCCGACAAAACCGGTGCCACCGGTGACAACGCATCGCTTCGGCACGGCAGGGTACTGTCGGCTTGCCGCCTTTTTCTGTTCCGGCGAGAGAACTGGGTTGAGAGCAGCCATTGTTGCACTCGTTGAAAAGAATTGGTTTTTTTTCTTTTCAAAGCTTGAAAAAGAAAATAAGTTTATTGACTGATGAAAGTCCACTTTGCTCTGAATTAACTTTTTGACTTTTGAGACAAGCTCAACTAATAAAAAAAATATTAAGCTGTCTGTTTAAATGTTGAAGGAAACAGAGCTAAATCTTTTTTATAATAAAAAAGGGGGGCTTTGACGGATTTCTTGATAGATGTGTTGTAAAACCTGCAATGACACAATTTTAATGTAGATCGCAAGCATGG
This sequence comes from Crithidia mellificae, assembly GCA_002216565.1. Classification (NCBI taxonomy): domain Eukaryota; phylum Euglenozoa; class Kinetoplastea; order Trypanosomatida; family Trypanosomatidae; genus Crithidia; species Crithidia mellificae. The sequence continues at coordinate 51,428 of MDUD01009781.1, forward strand.
AGAACAAAAAGATTTTGACATTGAAGGTGATTGTTGTCGGTGTTGTTGTTTTTGTAAAGCCGGAGGAATCATGATACAGAATATATTAGAAGGGAGAGTCGCATATTAAAAAAAGATTTTAGGATATAATGTTGCTTAACGCTAAGAATATTAACTGTCAAACAGTTGCGTTAATTTGGACTGGAACAAAAAAAGAGGCATTAGTACTATTGTTATTGATGGAGATGTTGCCTTTCTCGTGAACTTTTTTAACGCATTTTAAGCGATTAAATTAAAAACTCGTTTATACACTTGAATTGAACAACACACCAACATGAGCAAAACTTTTTTATGGACAATTCCGTTACAGTAGAATCAATTTAGCTTTTTCTTAGACTACTATTGAAGCTATAATCGATTACAGCTGGAATCTTACACATTTTGGGCATCATGCACTTTTTACACGCCAAAAACCTTTAACAGGAAACTAAGAAAAAGTGGCCAGCATGAGGAAAACCGTGTATATTTTTGTTTGAAGTGAAACAGACACTTCTATACCAAAGCCTTTCCTTCAGAAACATTTTCGTTTCCGCTGGTTTTCCTGCTGAAAAAGAAAATAGAAAGGAAAAATGAGCAATCTTGAATGAAAGTACAAAGATTATTATTCGGCGTTTTCCTTGCTCCATCTGCAGCAAAACCTTTCTAGCGGCACTTGTAACTCTGTTGTGATTTTTTCCATAACGTTGGAGAGACCGGTATTAACAGGAATTAAGCAAGGGCCTTCGTAACCTGTTGCTGTACGTCCGCGTTTTCGGCCGAAAAGAAGCTCGCGATGTCTTGATTGAATGCCTCTCTGCGCATTCGGGGATTCTTGGCCTGGTAAAAAAAGAAGGTCTCGACAGAGATACGCAAGCTGGTCGAAATCGCGACACGACGAGCTGAAGCCCATAAATTCAATTTCGTTTGGAATGGTCTCGCGTAGCAGTTCTTGAACGCTTGCCGCCTTTCTTTCCATTAAGGAGATTTTCGATTCGGCAACGGAATGTTGCTCCTCAATTGGACCCCGTGGTTCGAGTTGTTTACATGCAACGTCCCTGCACCCGCTGCCACAAAGAAGCTGCACGACACGGGGTTCGACAAGCGGGGTGGTGTCGACAGAGGTGGACGGACTGCGTGCATTAACGGAGAGGCACAGCATGCAAATGTCAATTAGCGGTGCTAATAGTTGTGAGTAAGAAAGCTTCGAATTGCCAACACTTATCGTCTGCTTCGACCAGCGAGAGGAGCGCAAAAATGCAATGAGTTCCTTCGATTCCGCCAGCCCCAAAAACTCCCCCGCGATCAGCGCTCCCCACAAAGTAGATACAAATAAATGCCCGGAATTCCAATCGTTTTGAGAACCTCTTAACGAAATAGTAATTTCGTTAGGGCTTGGCACAACTTGTGGAGAAGCTTTGTCAACAAGAGCGCATTTGGGCAGTACGGTACAGGTGAGTGTAGTTATGAGTTTGCCGGCAGAAGCGACCTCTTTTCCGCTGACAAAGCTACCGAGTCTTGCCACTTTGGATAATTTTTGCAGAACAACTATGTAGTCTTTCTGAAGTCCGGCTTTGAATTGGGGAAAACATGTGTTTTCCAATGGAACACGTGTGCTCAACGGAACCGCCGTTTGCGAGGTGCCTCCACAAGAGTTGAGCTGCTGAAAAAAGCAGCGCCGGTCTTTTGATTTTGGATACATCGATGTGAGAGCCTGAATAGCAAATCCTCTTTTCAACATCGCAGGTGTATCACAAGAGCTCGAGTACTCGTTTAACAGCTCCCACAGAGACATGCAAGACACGGTGGCAAGAGCAGAGCCATCGCCGCTGCTGACGGGCAAATCATGCCAAGTATGCTGTAAAAACGTTGCATATGTTTGCTCAATAAACAAATTGACGTTATCATCAAAGAGTGTGTCAGGAGCAGCGAGAAAATCCTCAATGCTATTAATGCACTGCTTCACCTGGCTCTGTATTTCAGCCATTTGAAGAAAAACGAAAGAGAGTATAGCGCTGTGTTTTTTTTTTTCTTCGCCTCTAAATAAGTTAATACTCTACGAAAAAAAAGATTCAGGAAAAAAGGTTAGAAGCATGATTATCAAGTATTTTTTTTTACACTACAAAAAGTGCAGTTTGCCCCTAAATAGCATAATTGTGAGAAAGCCATTTCTGGTTATTGTAATTGTTCCAATTAGAATGCTGGGCATTGCAATTTCTCGAAAAGCAATCAGTGCGATTAGAAACTGAATCACAGGCCTTCACTATTCGGTCAAAAACAAAATAGAAATTTCAAAATTGTTT
>MDUD01009799.1:0-14056 GCA_002216565.1 Crithidia mellificae
TCACTTACTTCTAGTCCTTTTCAAAGAGCGCCGTTTCCGCAATTTCTGTTCCGCCGAAACAGCAAACTGTCCCTCACACAAAATCACATCAATAAAAAAAAGAAGAGAAAAAGACCTTTCTTATCAGAATGTCGTGCGGTCGCGTTACAACGATCCTGGTGGCTATTGTGGCTCTCCTCATCGCCTTCTTCGCCTACGTGGATCAGCCGTCCCACTGGGTCTACGACCCCGCCAAGCTGCAGGAGATCGCACAGCAGAGTATCGCCAACGCCAATGCCGCAAACGACGGGCATGCCACGTCGAAGCAGATCACCGACGAGACGATCCGACTGATGCTTGAGGTGTACCCGCAGACGACGAAGAGCACCGGGCACTGGCTGTGGAACAACGCGGGTGGGGCGATGGGCTCGATGACGGTGCTGCACTGCTCCTTCTCCGAGTACATCATCATCTTTGGCACCCCGGTGGGGACGGAGGGCCACACGGGGCGTTACTTCTGGGCCGAGGACTTCTTCAACATCCTGGTCGGTGAGCAGTGGGCGGCGCTGCCTGGCGTGGCGGACAAGGAGGTTTACCGCCCAGGCGATCAGCACTACCTGCCCCGTGGCGTGGCGAAGCAGTACCGCATGCCGGATGAGTGCTGGGCCCTCGAGTACGCCCGCGGCAACATCGTGTCGATGCTTTTCTTTGGCTTTGCCGATATGCTGTCGTCAACCCTCGACGTGCTCACGACGTGGCACACAGTGGTGGAGAGCGCTGGCAACATGATCCCCAACCTCCTGGCAGGCAAGATCTAACGCACAATAGCTAAGAGGACGAAGAAAAAAAAAAAGAACGAAACGCGCAAGCAGAGCGAGGGAAGCTGGTTCAACGTTAGAAAAAGAAAGATAGAATTGCTGCCTAGAACGTCAGACGCCTACAGCAACTAAATCAACGACAGCTGCACCGACAGCGCTTGACAGCGACGTTTTATCTCCCTCTCTTTCAATTGCGATAGTCATTTCTATTATCTTTTTTTCATGTGTGTTGTCTTTTCAAGCTTCTTTTCTTTTCTTCTCATAGTGCCTTCCTGTCCACTTTCAGCTCGATTGATTGAAGGCCGTGATGCATTGGTCGCTCACATAACATGTTGTTCTTTTTTTAAATTCGACATTCGCAGAAAGAACAAAGAAGCTGTGTTGCTAGCCAGAAACGCATGTAGATAAAAGAAAGCAAAAAAAAACCGTTTCTCTCTTGTTTTTTCTGCACATGATAGAAACGCCTCAGAAGTCTAATAAGAGTTTACGTTTCAAAATATTTCTTTCGTGCTGTTATAACCTTGTGGATGTGCTCCAAGAAGCCCGGCTGTGCCAGCAATGGTACGGAGTCGTTTTTGGTGCACCCACTTGATTAAGCTTTCTCATGCAAGTACCTCATCCAAGCGCAGCGAGGCCACACAAGGACTTCCCGTCTAGCTCCATTGAGACATGGACACACACGCACACGTCAAATTCGATCATATAAATAAATTTATGTTTGTTTTTAATGGGAAATTGTATTCTAACCGTGGTTAAGCTTCTTCTTTTCCCAATTGCCAAAAGAACAAGGGAAAACTCAAACAACAACAACAACAAAGTGAATGCTAGTGCTGTGGTAATCTTCACCTTGGTTTTTTATACTGCACACGCGTTAAAGGAAAAGCAACAGGCGTTTGACAACCTACGCGTCGTATGATTGTTGTGTGAGCGAGGACAAGTTTCAGATGTGCAGCCCTTTTTGAGCGTCAGAGCCAAGTTCTGTAAGACGGTGCCTGACTGACCTCTTTTAGGCACCTCGTTTTTCATTTTCTTTGTTTAATGTTGCGGTTGCGTAAGAATAAAAAGTGTAGCAGGCATTCTTTATACATTTCTTGACTATAGGATCTGCTGGTGTAACTTCTGGCGCGATGAGACTGCTGTTGCAAACCTTCATTCCCGATTCTCTTTTCTTCACTCCCGCCTTCTCTGCACTCGCAAAAATTGGGGTACACTACAAACTTGTGTTTTCCATCAAAGAGCTTGTCTCCACATTAAGTATCTTTGGGACTCGTCCATAGTTTATTTGTCAAAATTTGTGCTTTGATTTTGTTTCTCGCTTCTCTCATATTTCTTTTCTCTGTTTTTCTGTCCTCAGTGCCTTTAGTGCTTGTATAAGTCTTTCTCTTTTCTGTTTGTGACCATTGTGCGTTCCGCAGTCGCGTGTGACTGTTTTCATTTTCTTAAATAATTTTCCTAGCTTATTTGTCCCCTTGCGGCTCTAGAGAATAGGCTTCCGACCGGTAGTTTCACAAGTGAACATAAGCAAAATCCAATCCAAAGAAAGTAACAAGAAATTGGAGAATCTGCACTCACGAATGAGCTTCTTGACTTTCCACGGCGCCGCCATGCTGAAGGGCAACGGCGCCCTGTGCGTGCTTCTATGCCTCCTTTTTGCCGTGCTGTGCTTCTCGCAGACCGCCGCGGCCATCCGCTTCGACGATATTCGCATCGTGGCCCGGATGCCGTCGGTGCAGGCGTGGTCGGACTCCGTGCAGGCCATTAAGGCTCTTGAGGAGGCCATCGACGACCCGGAGGTGCGCCAGAAGGTGCGGAAGGCGCTCGCGAACACCTCGGCCGGCTTCCAGCCCTGCGTGCACAACGTCTACCGCTGCGATGACAAGGGCGTTATCATCGAGGTGAACATCCACGACCTCGACCACGGGCGGATTAACTGGTCCAAGTTTCCTTCCACGGTGCGCCGCATCAACCTGCGCAACTCTACCCTGCAACAGGCCCTCGTAATGACGGAGCTGCCGCGCGACTTGGTGGACTTCTCGGCCATCGACACGCAATTCATGCCGAAGTCCGTCATGGTGCATCCTTTTAACGCGAAGGGCGAGAGCAACGCCCCGGCGAACCCGTGTGGTCCCGGCAACAACGGCAAGTGTGTCTACCGCCTCGTCATGCTCGAGTGCGAGAACTGCGGGCTGACGTCGGCGAACTTCGCCGGAGTGGCCCCGTTCTTTCCGGAGTTGGCGATGCTGCACATGAACGGTAACGTCAACATGACCTTCAACGTGCAGGACATCCCGGCATCGGTGCTGTCGTTGCAGGTCTCGCACGCCCGGCTCGGTGACGTGAGCGTGACCGACGTGCTGAAGCGCATCCCGGCCAAAATTGAGCGCCTGAACATCAGCTACACCGGTGTGCGCTTCGAGTGGGACATGCTGAACGCCGCCCCGCGCTCGGTGAAGATTATGGACCTCTCGGGGCTGGCACCGCCGGCGGAGGTGGGCGATAAGGCCGGGGCGGACGCGAACGCGCAGAAGGCGCTGGAGAGCATCTGTGATGCGAAGAAGGGCATTGACCCTTTTGAGCTGTACTTCTCCCACTGTGGTATCAAGGGCGGGCTGCCGGACTTTACAAGCTGCCAGCGTCTTAACGTGCTGGACATGTCGCACAACCAGCTGACGAAGCTGAGCCTGGGTAAGCTGCCGAGCACGCTGAGTGTGTTGCACTTGAACAACAACCTCTTCACGGAAAGCCTCGACGTCGCAAAGCTGCCGCGCCGCCTTTACTCGCTCGACGTATCGTCGAACCGCATGACGGGCCCGATCGACATCGCGGCTCTGCCGGAAAACCTGGAGTACTTCGACATCAGCAACAACACCTTCAGCGGCCACGTCGACCTCACGAAGCTGCCGGAGAAGTCTAGGTTTGTGTATCTGCAGCACAACAACTTCACCGGCGAGGCTGATCTGGTGGATATTCCGCTGTACATCCGCTTTATTATGATCCATCACAACAACTGGGACTACCGTCTGCCAGTGGAGTAAGTCACTTCAGCTCCGAAGTACAAAAAAAGAAATAAGGAACTGTGGTGGTTTTAGTAAGCGTGTGTGCTTTTGTTATCATTGATTGACTTTTTTTTTTCATTTTTTTTTAATCAGCTGGGCAAATGTTTTTGTTGTTGTTTCTGCCTATTCTTCTTATGATTTGTTTTTTTTTTTCTTTCCTGCGAACTGATTTGCAAGCGAGGGCAGTCAACAAGGTTTGTTGACAATTTGCTAGAAAACAACCACAGTCAAAAGCCCCGCGCGCAAGGCATCAGTTCCCTAGTTTGCCTTGCGTCTTCCTCTTCTTCTCTACTCTGTGCTGGGTCGCAAACACTCTTAAAATCGTTGCTCCTTCCCTGCCATTGATTTTTCTTTTCTTTTTTTCTTCATAATGCTGTTTTGGTTTTTTTATATAGGTTTTTTTATTTTCCCGTACCCGAAACAGCTAAGAAATTTTTAAAATTTTCTTTTTTCCTCTGGTAATCACTGATTGGTTCAGTACGTAAGTGTTTTTTTTTTCTCTTAAAGTTGAATATTAATGTAACAGCACCAAGAGAAAAGCTTTACGCACAACAACTCAGACGCGCTCACGCCAAATCGCAGAGTACTTAAATAAAAAAAGCATCTATCTTTTTCATCGCGAAACAGTCACCACGCATTTCGCTCTTTGCGAACTCGGAAAAAGAAAAACAAGTTTCTTTACCTTGTGAAAACGAGCTGCGCAGTTTCAAAGAAACGGGGGTTCTCTCTTTAAAACAAGTACTGCCAGCACTGTTTCTGGCACTCTCAACAACCAAAGATGGCAATGCGTTTTGCAAAAAAGAAAAATTATTTCTCCTAGTTCTTTTTAATTTCTTCTCCCTTTTTTATTTTATCACAAACAATGCTCCTTAAACGTTACTTGGTTCGCCAACGGCACACACTTGTCTGGCGTTTTTCAACTGCCTCATCAGAGTACACAATTTCAGAAATTGCTCTTTAAGAAATATTAAGTTCAGTTTGACTTTGGAAAAAGAAAGGAATAAGTCAATTTAAGTGTTGCACGTTTGAGAGAAAGGAAATTTTGACATCTATTGAATTATATATTATTATAGAGACCGCAGTTGCCTACATAACTAATCGCACGAAAACAAAGAACTTCAAACTTACATTCTAATCCTAAACACACGAACGAAAGCACCTTTTTTCTCTTCGAGAGGTTTGTATCTCTTTCTGTTGCTTCCAGCGTATTGCGCACACTCTTTTTTTCGTCGCTGAGTGTTCCGCAAAAATATATATTTATATATTAAGACAAAGATAGCATTGCAGCTTTAACACACCTCGCTTTTAGAATTCTTGCACACATTCATACACGAAGGGTATTAAGCCCAAGTGTTGCGAAAGCAATCAAGCAGCCAAAGCGCTCTCCGCGCCGCTTCACGTGCATTCTTATTACAGTTTAATTAAAACTGCACTGCTTGCGGCACAATGGCGGATTATTCCAGTGACCGTCAGCGCCAGGCACGGCAGGCCTACGGCAACTCGGAGAAATCGATTGAGATACACGGCGTGACGATGGAGACGTTTAACCTCGACATCCGCAAAAACGGCGCGATGCGCAACCGCGCACTCGTCCTCTCTAGCCTCGCAGGCCTGTGCGCGGCGGCTGGCATGGTGGCCGTGGCCGTTGGTGCGCCGGAGATGTTAAAGACGATGTGGAAGCTGCGAAATGTGTCCAAAGTCCTCGTCTGGACCGTCGCCGGTGGCGTCTCCATCGCGTACGTCGTCACAAGCTCCTTTTCCTTTGAGCGGCAGATCTATGACCTCGAGCTGAAGCGCGAGATTTGGGAGATCGAGAACCACCTCTCCGGGGAGTTGCAGGAGATGATCGCCATCTACCGCGGCCTTGGCCTCTCCGAAGAAGAGGCGTTGATCGTCACTCGTATTTTTGCCAAGCAGAAGAAACTCTTTGCAAACTTGATGATGGTCGAGGAGCTTGGCTACTCGCGACTGGAGCCGCCGACCACCGCGGAGGCCTTGACGAACGCCGGCGTGCCCGCCGTCCTTGGGTTTGTGGTTGGCCTCGTCACGCCTCTCGCGCCGCTGCTCGGGGTCCTGACGAACGCCGCCAACGTCGGACCTACTGGGCTGACGCTGCGGGCCAAGCTGTTCAGCGCGAGCGTTTTCCTGGCGTGCAACGCCATCCTTAGCTATGTGCAGACGGAGATCTTCTTCGGCGCCTACGCGCACGCGCCGGTGCTGCTGCGCACGACGCTGTCGAATGCGGTGGGCATTGGAGGTGTTTATGGATTGAGCTACATGGCTGCACGATATGCGTAGCATGAATGGGGAAAAAAAAGGGGTGTGAGAGGGGAGGGAAGGGTCGACGGAGCACGGTGGCATTACCCACGTGCGCATACGTACATTGAGGTAGGTCGCAAGCTGGTTGAAGCTCAATACTCCGTTGATTGCTGTGAAGACGAGTCCTTGATGTAAGCGTACCGTTTCCGTAGCCGTCGCAAGACCGTCCGCATGCGAAGTATCAACCAGCTTGTGAACGTTGTGCTCCACGTTTCTCTCTTCATTTGGACAAACAAAGGGAGAGAAAAGAAGACTTCAGACTAACACTAAAGCGCAATAACCTGATGATTCATCCAGCTCAATGGACCTGCCAACGAATGCTTCTGCTTCTTGGTGTATTTCCCTTCTTCTAATACGTGCGTACGTTAGTTTACGTGAATGGACCTTTTCTGTCCTATTTTTCGTTGTTATTCTGTCTTGCAATCAATTTTTGACTCTCTTTGGCCGCTTTATTTGTGAAGCGTGCATTTCTGTTTTCCTTTTGCTCTCTTCTGATTTATCCTCTAACGTTGATTCTGCTTTTTTCAACGATGGCGTTTTTCTTCACAGCTTTACACGTGCGCTGTTCTCTGTCGCTTTCCTCACGTCCTTCTGGCACCCCTGCAATAACAATGAAGGGTGCGTACGTGTGTGTACGTGTGTGTTTGTCGACGATCCTTATTCAGCACTCCCAACATGATTTTAACTCCGCATATGTGCGTGTGTAGTCTTAGATGCCGAATCTGCAGCTGACAGCTTTGATATTTACACATTACTTAATTACTTGCTTTAGCATTCACGGACTTAAATAAACAACAACAAAAAAAATATGGGGAAACCTCGTGGAAATTCATAGCAGGGCGACAAGTGAATACAAGTGCTCGTTGTGTTTGCTTTGACGTCTTTCACCTCTTCTCTTGCTATGGAAAATAATTAGCTTCTAAAATTTATTCATAAATGTGCATGATGGTGATGATGCTGGAGAAACTGAGAACGTTCTAAATAATTTTTTTTTTTGGTGGGAAGGTGGTTTTTTCACAGCGCGTGCTCCCTTAATCGAAGTATGTAACCCAGACTGAAAGATGTTTCTAGTTTAAGCGGTTTCCTTTTTCCGACCTCCTCAAATCCTTTTTTTTTTCGTTAAATATGATGACTTCTGGACAATAACTAAGTTTTTCCGTTACCATTTTAGAAGAGCCTGGGGAGAAAAATAGAGTCAGTCATTTTTCTAACCCCCTTTTTTTGCTATTGCCCGTTATTTTCCGGCTTTGACAGGCACCACCTTTGAGTGTCCTGTTTTGCGACAGGTGCAGAGTGAGAGCGACAACAGCTCAGACAAAAACAAAAGCTTGAAAACTCGGGTTGACAACTACATCCCATTTGACAAAAACAAAATAGCAAAACTACCTTTTTTTCTCTTTTTTACACTGACGCAGTTTTTTATTTCTTAACTTTTGACAATGAACTCTGCTGTTGTCAAAAAGCATCGTCTATGGCACCGCCTTGTGCTGGTGCTCCTTATCGCCGCCCTTCTCGCTCTACCGCACCGCGCAAACGCCAAGGGAATTCATGTCATCGTGGAAGCTGCGTGGAATGAAACTTCTTTCATTCAGGAGGGGTGCGAGTGGGCTGGGCGCAATTTCGGCGTCAAGGCTTTTTACAGCTGGGTAAATGCGTTCTGGTCCTTCTCCCCACCGGAGGTGCATCCCATTCTTTACGACGATGACGCCAAAGATGGAGTCAAACGGCACACCGCCGCTGTGGGAGCAAGGTTAACCCCACAGCGCGTGCAGCATGCGGCCGTGCTCGCCGCCGCGAAGCAGCTGCCAGAGACGCAGATGGCGGATGGCGCGCTTCTCGCAGTGGAGATGGCGGCGCGGGTCTACTCGCCTGCGGTGGAGGCGCACTACGCCGTCGCGACCCAGGCATGGCAGGAGGCTGCGGTCCAGCTCGCCAACAACAACGAAGCAAAAATCGTCAGCAACGGCACGAGGGTGCAGCCCTGCGCGTGTGGGAGTCCTTTTGGGTTTCTCTACACCCGTATTTTGTCCAAGGAGGGGGAGCTGCAGGGGCATGCCGTGTGCACCGCCGCCGCACTCGCCGATTTGCAGACGGCGCTGCAGCAGCGACTAAACGACGATGGCGCCGCCGCCACCCGCCTTACGGCCGTGTCCAACGTCTCTTTAACTCAGCTGGACTACCGCTACCCGGCGCCGTCCCTGGCGCCGGGGGTGGCCGCCGTCTTCGTCCTCTACGGCCTCCTTGCGTCGTCGCGGACGAGGGCACTGCACGACGCGGCGGTGGCGTGGACGACGCAGGCGGACACCGCTGCGTCACTCGCGTACTTTTTCCGTCATCTGCCCGTCTCGTGCGCGCGGCTCTGCCGGGCGTCGAACACGCCGTATGCGGAAACCGACGTGCTCGACCGCTTCGAGACTCCGCTCGCCGTGCAGGGCTATGGCGTTACGGTGGACATCAAGAGTATGGAGTACAAGGTGGTGGATGAGAAGGCGGCGGCCCGGCAGAAGGCGAAGGAGGAGACGACGGAGGAGGCGAAAGCGGATGCGACGACGCCGTCGACCTTTGCGGACCCGACGGCGGGCGTCGTGAGTGGGTTTAACGTGCCGCGGCTGCAGCAGCGCTACCCGCACCTCTCGCAGCAGCTGCGTGAGCTGGCGACGCTGCTGGAGGACGAGGTCGACAGCGTGGAGCTCAAGGTGAACTTCGACGCGTGGGAGCTGCAGAACATCGGACTCGCCGCCACGCAGTTCATCCGCGAGGTGGAGAACAACAGCCGTCGCCTGTACGTCTTGCAGGACATCGTCAGCCGCTTCCCCGCGTACGCCACCGCCCTCTCCCGCATCGCAGCACAACCAAGTCGCTTCGAGCTGATTCAAAAAACCCTCTCCACCGTGCAGCGCCGCCTGCAGCCCGGTGCCTCCGCGCTCTTCGTCGACGGCTGGCGAGTGGAGGAGCGAGACTTGAGCCTTTTCGGCGTGCTGGACGCGCTGCGGGCCGACGACGCCCTTTCCCGCGACGTCCGACGCGCCGTCACCACGCGCGTCATGCCTCGCAGCGACGATAGCGGCGATGCCGCGACGCACGTGCCGCGCGCAGTAGCGAAGGCGGTCGTGGCGCCGGCGGTCTTGGAGAAGGTGTGCAGCTACGTGAAGCGCATCCCGCAGCACGTATCGGGTGATGAGGCGGCCACGGCGAGCGCTGCTGCGTATGCGATTCCGGCCAAGTACGTGTCCTTTCTGAATGACGTGGAGACGGAGCCGACGTTTGAGGGAATGCCGACGCAGCTCTCCACCTTCTTTACCCGAGTCCCCAACGTGCTGCCCTTCCCGCGGCGCAACTTGCTCACCTACGTCTTCATCTGGAATCCGCTGCGTCGCTCCCACCTGTACATGGGTTCGCTAATTTACCGCCTCAGTCAGAACGTCCGGCTGGCACGCTACGGGCTGCTGCTGCTGGACCCGGAGTGGACTGGGGAGATAAAGCCATGGAAAAAGGCGCCTGTTTCGCGAGACGTCGCCACCATCTCCGCGCTGGCCTACCACTTCAAGGAGGCCGGTATGCCGGAGAGGTTCCTGGATGTGCTGATCCAGATCTTTCAGGCCTCCACCGCCACCGCGCCGACCTCGGAGAACATCCCAACGGAGCTGGTGCAGAAGGTGTGCGAGCGTGTTGCGCAGACGTACTTCCACCTCAACGTGGACGCGCTTCTGGGCCACGCCGGCTTCCTCACGTATTACTACGAGACGCAGGAGATGCTGCGCGGTTTCCCCATGCCGGAGTACCCGGCCACCTTGCTGAACGGCGTGGTGGTCCTCAACGACATCGCACACCTGAACGAAGGTCTGCAGCGGGAGGTGAACCAGCTGAAGGCGTGGGTGAACGAGGGGCTTCTGCAGGACTACATGGACGACCTCTACAGCGCCATTTTGGAGTTGCGCGGCGCGGCTGACCACGTGCAGCCGGCGCTGCTGCAGCCCCCTCGCACGATGCGGTGGACCGCCACGCAGGACCTTGTCGCGTTTATTGAGGATGCCCCGTACGTGTACAGCGCCGCCTATGCGATGGACGTTCCGTCGGTGACGCAGGTGGTTGCCCTGCCCTGCCACTTCACCGTGCAGACCTTACGGCAGCTGCGGACGGTGCTAACGGCGCTGCAGTCGTGCGAGGGGGTGGTGAAGCGTAAAACGGAGGCGCAGGTGGACGCGCCACACGCGGGGGTCTGCCGCAGGCTGCGTGCGTCGATGCTGACGTGCTCCACCGCAGCCGCACCAGCAGCAGCCTCCGACGCAGCTTCCGCGCGGCCCTTAACCGCAGCGGACGCCATCGCGGCGTTTGTGTGGCAGGCGGCGCGTGTGGACGTGGCGGAGGCGAAGCGCATTGACGTGGTGCTGCGCTACGTCAACCACCTCCTCACGACGGCGGACATTACACAGATGGACGACAGCGCGGCGCTGGATGAGCCAACGGTGGCGGCGACCTTCAAACAAGTTCCCCGCCCGGCGGATTTGTATTTGACGGAGGAAACGATCCGGCACTACCACCGGTACGCCGCCGCCTTGACGGGGCAGCACGACTTGTGGGCAGCGCTGCAGTCTGCTGTGCCGGCTGGGGTGACCAACGTGACTTTGATCACAAACGGCCGCATTCAAGTGATGGACGACACCTTCCGCGCCTGGGACGTGCTCGAGGCGGCGAAGATGGTGCTGCCCATGACGAAAGCGGTGGAGGAAACCGTGCTCAAGGTGAATTTTGCGGAGATGACGACGACCAGCGGCGAGGCCGCCTACTCCGCGGAGGAAATGGATAACACGTTTTATGGCGGCAAGGTGGCGTGCCTGACGAGTGTCTTTGCGCACGAGGAGGCGGAGCACAACGCCGTCAAGTCGACGTCCTCGCTGATCCGGGAAGAGATGCTCTTTGCGAGCCCGGAGGATCGCAAGAAACTGCGCTCTCTTCTCTTCACAGTCGACAACACACAAGTCAACAGCAGCAGCAGCAGCAGTAATAGTAATAGTGACACAAACATCGGAGGCGTGCATCAAATTACCGCCGTCGTGGACCCCTCCTCACGAGATGCGCAGCTTGTTGTCTCCCTCGTAGCGCACCTGATGCAGAGCCCGCTGCGGCTGCGGCTGACGGTGCTGCTGAACCCGTCCCTCGATGTGAAGTTCCCCATCCGGGACTTCTACACCTACGTGGCGAGTGCCGCGGTGGAATTTGACAAAGACAACGGCAGGGTGGTGCCGCCCGCGGCCGTCTTCACTCGGCTGCCCGCCACCGCGCTGCTGACGCTCGGTGTGGAGGAGCCGCCGACGTGGACCGTTTTCTCGCAGGCCGCGGAGGAAGATCTGGACAACATTTTGCTCTCCAAGCTGCCCTCAGGGGCGTCTTACGTGTCAGCTGTGTACCGCATGCACTCTCTTCTCGTGACGGGCGACGCCACGAATGTGGAGTCGGGTGAGCCGCCGGTGGGCTTGCCCCTCTCCCTCACCCCGGCCGCGCAGACAAGCCACGCCGATCCCTTCACCAGCACCACCACTGCCCACAGCACCGATACGCAGGTGATGGCCAACCTAAACGGCTACTACCAGCTGCAAGCCACCCCAGGTCTGTGGTACCTCTCCGTCAAGCCCGGCCCCGTCGCCGCGGGGTTTTGCTTGAGCGCCATCGGCACGGAGAGCGTGGCGGCGTGCGCGGCTGGCACCGCTGGAACGAACTTCACACAGGGCCAGCACATCCCCGTGGTGATCGACTCCTTCAGCGGCCGCTACCTCTCGCTGGAGGTGCAACCCACCCCGCACAAAAACCCCAACACGCGGCAGGAGCTGCGCGACATCCTGCATCGAATGGCAGCGGATGCGACGCACAGCTGGCCGCCGCCGTGGCTGCAGCGCGGTGCAAAGCCGCAGCCGCCTGCGAAGCCAACCCTGCACGTCTTCTCCGTCGCCTCGGGCCACCTCTACGAGCGCTTCCTGCGCATGATGTTCTACAGCGTGCACAAGACGTCCTCGGACAAGTACGGCGCGAACACCACCCGCATCAAGTTCTGGGTGATCGAGAACTTCCTCTCGCCGCAGTTTAAGCGCTACATCCCGCTGCTGGCGGCGGAGTTGGGGTTTGAGGTGGGCTTCGTCACGTACCGCTGGCCGTGGTGGCTGCCGCGACAGACGGAGAAGCAGCGTAAGATCTGGGCCTACAAGATTCTCTTCCTCGACGTGCTTTTTCCGCTTGATGTGGACCGCGTCATCTTCGTCGATGCCGACCAAACGGCACAGGCGGACCTGCACGAGTTGTACAACATGGATATCGAGGGCAGCCCTGTGGCGATGACGCCGTTCTGCCAGCACTACCGCAACGAGGAGACGGTGCGCTTCCGCTTCTGGGAGCACGGCTTCTGGGTGGATCACCTCAAGGGCAAACCGTACCACATCAGCGCCATCTTTCTTGTCGATTTGCGTCGCTTCCGCGCTATGCTGGCTGGCGACCGCTACCGTGCCACGTACGCAAATCTCGCTGGCGACCCAAACAGTCTGGCGAACTTGGATCAGGACTTGCCCAACTACCTCCAAGCAAATATTCCCATCTTCTCTCTGCCAGAGCAATGGTTGTGGTGTGAGACGTGGTGCAGCGCGAAGAGCAAATCAAAGGCGAAGACGATCGACCTGTGTAACAACCCGCTCACGAAGATGCCAAAGCTTGACAACGCGAAGATGGTCATTCCGGGTTGGGAGGAATTGGACAACAAGTTGCAAAACATGTCTGATACTTTACTGCGAGAGCATTAACAATCTGAAAGCGGAAACACTGCGCGCTGGTAAACCAAAAAAAAAAATGAATAATTACGGAGCAACGTTCAATAGCAGCTTTTCGGCATTAGAGAAATACTTCTTTTGGTTCTAAACAATCAAAGTTTTTTTCTTTAGCTATAGCCTTGTTTTTCTCTTTCTTCCATATGCTGCGAACCAAAATCATTTTTTCCACTGATAGCGCAACAGGAAAGTCGTTTTGAGTAAAACCACTTTGCAATGTCTTTTTTTTTTTTGGTCTATCAAGCGTTACGAAAAAATTGGTAGTGCTGACTTACTATGAGCACTAAAGCGATTGTTTTAACTCAAAAAAAGCTTCAACTTTTTTGCAACTAAACCAGAACACAATTTTTTTTTAAGGCGTTGCAATAGTATTAAAATACAAGCAAAGTTGTGAGAAGTACAAATAGTGATGTTTTTCTTGAATTTAACTGCTGAGCATAAAGCGAGGAGCGCGTTAAAAGGAAACCCGACCACAGTTGTCAAGAAATGAACGAGAGAAGAATAACAAGAGGCCAATTTAAACCTTCGCCTCTGATCCTTTAACTGGAATTTCTACTTTCTTTCTGTGTCTTCCCTCTATTCTTTTCCTTCTGAATGCGATACTAAATATGGACTGCGCACAATCTCACCACTCACTTCCAGTTTATTTCTGCAATTCTCTTTACATCCCTTTATTTTTATTATTTTATTTGCACCCTAGTCAAACCTCTCTTTTTACAAACTTTTTTGAACATCTTTCTTTTTCGCTTTAGTGTCGTTTCCACTTTCTTTAGCTTGCCTTATTTAGTTTGATTGGTCATTCTTTTTGCTGCTTGTATATACGAATCAGACTGTACGTCTCTTTTCATAGGGCTCCGACATCATCAACACAACACAAAAATCCCCCGTTTTGCTTTGGACGTACTTTAACTTGAGAGATTTCACCATACTATTTGAGTTCTCTTAAATATCTCCTTTTGATTCTCCCGTCGTGCACACACACACACACACAGACAAACACAAACACGCGATGCTGACTAAGGCCGCCCCGGTGCCGCCGACGCTGCACGTGGTGCCGCGCGTGGACAGCGCGACC
>MDUD01009807.1:0-17033 GCA_002216565.1 Crithidia mellificae
TGCTGCTCCCACAAACGCCTTTTCGCTCCTTTATCCGCCTTTTTTTAGTTTAAAATTTAACGTTCCAGATCAGAGGAATCAAGCGGGTTTTAGTGAGGCAGGTGGAAGATGAATTCCGATGACGCACGTGAGATGCTCGCCGGCTCGCTGGGTGGCGCCAGCGCGACGGTGATTGAGTACCCAATGGACACCATCAAAGTACGCCTGCAGGACGACGGTAAGCGGTACGGTGGCGTGATGAACTGCATTCGCACTATCGCAAAGGAGGAAGGCGTGGTAAACGGCTTCTTCCGCGGCTTGCCCGCCCCCGTGATTGGCGCTGCGTGCGAGAACGCTATCCTCTTTGTTTCCTACCGCTCCGCCATTGAGGAGTTCCAGAAGGTGGCCTACGGAAAGTGCCATCCATCAGACCAGGAGCCCTACCTTGCCGTCGGCGTGGCCGGGGCGGCAGGCGGCATTGTTGTCTCGCAGGTCCTCACCCCGGCGGAGCTCGTGAAGTGTAAGATGCAGATTCAGAACACGCTGCCGGTGGAGGAGCGCATTTACAAGAACTCGCTGGACTGCGCCGCTGCCACGTATCGCCGCCGCGGCATCCGCGGCCTCTTCCGCGGGCACACGGCGATGATGGTGCGCGAGGCGGTGGGTTGTGGGTTTTACTTTTTAGCTTTCCAGTCCGTAATTCGGTGCTTTTTGCCGGAAGGAAAGAGTTTTCACGAGGCGCCGCCGTGGGTGCACTTCTTGGGTGGTGGCTGCGCCGGCGTCGCCTTCTGGAGCTCCACGTACCCCGTAGATGCAGTGAAGACGAAGCAGCAAACAATGAAGGCGGACTACTTAAAATTAAATTTCCGGCAGGCTTGCGCGCGGCTTTACAAGACGGAAGGGATGCGCGGGCTGTTTCGCGGGTATAGTGTGACGGCAATCCGTGCCTTTCCGGGCAACGCCGTGCTGATTGCAGTGTACGAACAAGTCAATGCGATATGGGAGATGTCGCGTACCGGTCAGCGTCGCCATCACTAGCGAGCGTGAACGGAATGAGACAGCGCACTTTTCCTTGGTCTAGTTCTACCAAACCCTTTTGTATATTTAAACCTTAACTTTTTTTTCCTTTTTGCCAGACTCGCACGCTTCGTGCAAGCCGCGTTTTGGTTTTCCTTTATCTTTCGCTTTTGCTGAGTTGTCAGTGGCGTTTGTTTTGATTCGTGGTGTGTACAGTTTTGATCGGAGAGGCGAGCAGAAGGCACTTTGACATTGATGCACACGTGTTTGCACTGTGTACTTGCAATGCCAACGGCTTCTTTTGTGTTGCTTTCTCCTTGCGCTTTACCTGTGTTGTCGTTATTGTTTGCTGCATATTTCCATACAACTATTTTTATTTTCCTACTACTATTAGCTTACTTGCGAACACTCTAACTTTATCAAGCAATTAAGAGAGATATGTGTTTCAAGTTGTCAGCGAAGCAGAGAAGCGACGACTGTAGAAAGAGCGATGATAGTGAAGCTTTGCAGGCTCCAAGTGTATGCCTGCGCTTAAAAAAAGAAAAAGAGGACTTCATGTTGTCACGATATTGAGTTTCCAACATCAATTCCTTTTCTTTTTCATCGAGCTGTCGAGATGAAGAATTGTGTTTTCCGTTCTCGCAATTTCCAACAGTTGGCATTGCCATGCAACTAGGACAGAACAATCGTTTTAGATGCTCTGGGCTAGCGATTTTCTGATGTCAATCTTTAGTAAAGATGCCGGTTTCATTTAGGCTACAGGTTGCTAATTTAACCAGTATCTTCACTCGTCTTCTTCTCTTTTCTTTACATCATTTTGCTTTTCTCTTCTGCATACAACTCTCTGATATATTTTTCAACTATAAGTTACGAAGAAGTCAAACAAGCAAAGGAAGCGTTGTCGTTGTCTTTGTTGAAAAGAGGACGAATCACATCGAAACAAATAAGCAGCGGAACAAACCTTTGCACGCTGTTTATACATTACTAGCTTGTTCTTTAAAAATATAAATTTCACTATTCACTCAGTCTGCGCTACAATGGGACTGACAAAGCAGTTTGTGATCCCAAACACTGAGGTGGGCCGCGGGCCGGTGGTGGAGGCGATGCATCCCACGCTGCCTTTTATCGCGGTAGCTGGCCAGAAAGGCCGTGTAATCATCTCCAACAAACTAGGCAAGGCCGAGCACCAACTCGTGATGCCGGGCGTGGTAGACATGGCATGGGATCTGCGCAGTGACACCTTAGCCATGGTGACGGAGTCCTCCTCCCTTGTCCAGCTCTACACCCACCGCACCCGTCAAGTCGACACCATCGACACCAAATTGAGCAACCTCTGCTTTATTGCGTGGTCGCGCATGCAGCCGCAGTTTGCCGTAGGCGCCAAGTCAGGCCAGGTCGTGTTGTACAATCGCAACACGTTACGGCTAAGCTCTGTGAGCACGACGCACACGCAGGCCATCGTGGCCGGGGACTGGGCTTCCCCACCGACCAACCATCTCGTGCTCATCTCCGCCGACAAGACGCTCTCCATCGCGGACGGCGAGAACAACACACTGAAGGTCATCACACTCGCCGGCACCCCGCAGTCGCTCTGTCTATCGCGCGCTGCCGGCACCCCGCAGCACCGTAGCCTGGCCGCCGTAAACGTGGGGACGGCGGTGCAGGTGGTGGACGTGCGGAGTTTTGCCGTGTCGGTCGGCCAGTTCAGCCCGGAGCTGGGCCCCATCACCGCCCTCACCGCCACCGCCAGCAACACCTTCGTCGCCGGCTTTGGCACAGGGGCGGTGGGTCTGCTCGTGTTGAATGGCAACGAGGTGCGCATGCAGACCTCCTTCAAGTCTTCTGGTGACGCGATTCGGCTGCTGAACTTTGGCGAGGGCAGCGGGCTGGCCGCCCTCAGCAGCGGCAGTCGGGTGCGTCTGCTGCGCATCACCGACAGCGCCATCGACGCGACGGGCGACGAGGCAACGGTGGAGGCCGAACTCGGCAAGCCGCGCGAGATTGCGTGGTCGAAGGATGGCCAGCAGCTGCTACTCTCCACGGATCTCGGCAACGTCGTTGTGTACTCGCAGAACGTGCTGAACGTGAGCGCGTCGTACGGCGCTCTCGTCTTCTCCTTTGTCTCCACCCGCACCGTCGGTGTGAAGAACCTGCAGGACGGCCGCATCGTATGCACCGTCCCCATCAACAGCGACCCGTCCTTCATGAGCGCTGGCATGGCGATGCTTGCCGTAGGCAGCGGCAACCAAATTTCTTACTACGAGTATTTTATTCCCAACAGCCTGCCGTACTCGGTGCCGGACCCGGCGAAGGGCGGAGCGCCGAATGACGCGGGCCCTCCGCAGCAACCACCACAGCAGCAGCAGGCACACTCGAAGTTTCTACGCACCGTCGAGTACCCGTCGGCGATCAGCGATGTGAAGGTGAACTCGCAGCTGGCCGCGGTGTTGTACGACGGCAAGGTGCAGCTGCACCCCATTCGGGATGGCCCGCAGGCGGCGCCGCCCGTCTTCTTCCCGCAGAGCGGCGACTCCCGCATCGTCGCCATCGGCATCTCGGAGACGCTGCTGCTGTACGCCACGACCACGCGTGTCAGCGTCTACGCAATACACAACCTGCAGCAGGTAGCCGGCTTTGCGTGCAACACGGGACTGAAGCGCGCCTTTCCGAACCCTGCCTGCACGCGGGTGGCCTACATCGACGACAACAACGCCCTCTTCAACCTCAACCCAGTGACGGAGGTCGCCAACCAGGCAGAGGGGTCGGAGCCGGACCAGAAAACGGTGCTCTGGGACCAAGCAGATGCCACGGTCTTCGTCACACACGACGGCCGCAACTGCATCACGTTTGTGAGCACGCCGCACAGCCGCCACGGCGCGACCTGCGAGTCCGTCCTGGTGAAGGAGACCAGCAACACAAACCTGTACACCCCTCTGCCGCCGGACTGGAAGCCCGTCACGCTCTTTCGCGGAGCGGTGGTGTGTCAGACGGCCAACGGCACGCTCGAGTCGATCCCGCTGCGCACGCACAACGGCATCTTCCTACGCACCCCGAACCCGGAAGCGTTTTACAACAACTTCTCCCTCAACCGACTGCGGTGGTCGTCGAACAACATCTCGACCCCGCAGGAAGCCGAGGATCTGGCGGTGAAGGCGCTGCACATGCTGGACGTGGAGCTGGCCATTCGCGTGTACCGGCAGCTGTCACAGCCGAGTCTTGTGCTTTGCCTGGAGAAAATCCGGCACATTCATGAGAAGAATTTGCTGCTGGGCCACGTGTCGATGATCATGGGCTACATGAAGGACGCACAGAACTTTTTCCTGCGCTCCTCGCAGCCGCTCTGCGCACTGGAGATGCGGCGCGACATGATGCAGTGGGAGCGCGCCATTGCCTTGGCGGAGCAGCTGGCGCCGGAGGAGGTTCCCATCCTGTCGCGCGAGTACGCCCAGCAGCTGGAGTACCGCGGGGAGTACGTCAAAGCGCTGGAGATGTTCCAGCAAGGGAAACGGCAGGTGCCGACGGGCCACGCCAGCACCGAGCTGGCCGTCAGCGTGCAGGAGGTGGAGAAGCACAACGAGCAGTGCCGGCAAGGCACCGCCCGCTGCCAAATTCGCACCGGTAACCTGAAGGAGGCTTTGGCGATTGTGAAGGAGTCGACTGACATGGCGTTTGTGGCAGAGTGCGCAAAGCTGTGCGAGGATAACCAGAAGTACGAGGAGGCCGCGCAGCTGTACGAGAAGGCGGGTGACTTGGAGCGCGCCGCGACCCTCTTTATTGAGCGCTGCCGCAACCTGAAGGCAGCAGCACGTTTGTTACCGCAGATTAAGTCACGCAACATCATCGGCCTCTACGCACAGGGGAAGGAGGCAGAAGGCGCGTTTGCGGAGGCGGAGAAGGCGTTCATGCAGGCCGAGGATTGGGACAACGCGGTGCGGCTGAAGCTGGACAAGTTGAATGACCTACATGGCGCCTACGTCATTGTGCGGCAGACGCGCTCCGCCAACGCCGCCGCGCTCGTCGCGCGGAAGTGTCAGCAGCAGAACGAGTTCGGCACGGCGGTGGAGTTTCTTGTGCTCGCCAAGTCCCTGCCAGAGGCGTTCGACCTGGCGAAGGAGCATGACTGCATGTTCAACTTCGAGAGCGCGCTGCTGAGTCAGGTGCAGTTGAAGGACGGCGTGGCGCCGCTGGCCAACCAGGCGGACTTCACGATGGTGGCAGATTACTACGACAAGGAGGGAAAGCCGGGGCAGGCGGGCATGTACTACCACATTGCGGGGAACTACGCAAAGGCGCTGAAGAAGTACATGGAGTCCGGGCAGCCCGAGGACGTGGAGAAGGCGGTGGAGGTGGTGGGCAAGGCACACAGCGATAGTCTGACCAACAAGTTTATTGACTACCTCATGGGGGAGACCGACGGGGAGCCGAAGGATCCGTCGTACATTTTCAAGTTGTACCTGGCCATGGGCAGCTACGAGAAGGCGGCGAAGACGTCCGTCATTATTGCCGCAAAAGAGCAGGAGATGGGCAACTACAAGAGCTCGCACAAGACTCTCGTGGAGGCTTACCGCATTCTTCGACAGAAGAACATGCGCGTGCCGAACGATCTGCGCCGCACACTGATGCTGCTGCATTCCTACATTGTCGTGAAGGACCTGCTGAAAATCATGCAGGACGAGGAGACGGCGTGCCGCATGCTGCTGCGCGTGGCGCGCAACATCCAGAAGTTCCCGAAGCACATTGTGACCATCCTCACCTCCACTGTGCTGCAGTGCGTCAAGTCAAACTTTAAGAAGTCCGCGTTTGAGTTCGCCTGCTACCTCATCCAGAACGAACGCTATCGAATGGAGATGAATGAGAAGTCGCGCAAGAAGGTCGAGGGCATTGTGCGGCGCCGCGGCAAGGAAGACGCCGAGGACCCGCCAGAGGCGACGACGCCGTGCCCCTTCTGCGATGCTCCTGTGCCGGAGACGGAGCTGGACTGTGGGGCCTGCAAGAACACCATTCCGTTCTGCGCCGTGACGGGCAAGCACGTGGTGAAGAGCGACTACACCGTCACCCCGTGCTGCGGCTTTCCGGCGAGCTACTCTGCGCTGATGACGCGGCTGAAGGAGACGACGGCGTGTCCGATGTGCGAGGCAACCGTGGATGTGAACAAGGTGGACCGCGAAATAGACCCTGACTTGAAGGCCTTTTTGTGAGCGTTTAGGCCATCCGCAAAATCTGTTTGCTTTGCCTTTACATTTTTTTTTCCTCCTCTCCTGCGTAGGTCCTTGCTTTCAATGTTGACAATTGGCTGACAACAGGCGAAAAAAGGTGTTAGATGACAATTTATAGATTAATATGTACATAGAAAAATGGGTCACACCCTTTTTTTTTTGGTTGTCTGTCTGCTTTCCTTTCCATGCAAGTTGGACGTGCTGCTGACTTTTATTCTTCTGTAGGAAGGCACACAGTTGTCACAAACGACAACAGTGCTCGTTGCTGGTGTCAAGTTTGCTTTGCGACTAGCAGAGTTTGTTGTGCTGTTCTTTTCTTGGAGCCGTGGGGTTATTGAAAACCCATCTGTGGACCTTTTTTTTTTGTGTTGTAGAAGATGTGTACACATGTTCAGCTACCTGGATTTTTCTGTTTTACAATTTTAGACTTTTGCTTTTTGCGCGTCTTCGATGACCTATTTTCGGTTTCTTCACCTTTTGTTCCACCGACGCAAACGTCATGTACAGATGACCCATGTCATTGGTAAATTTCTGATAAGCCATGCAACTTTCCCTTGGCTTTTACAATAATCAATCACAACAAAAATTACATTATCGCACTTGGAGGTTGTGTTGAACACGTTTATTAGCCTTCTCCATTATTGGTTCGCTCTGAAGCGCTTCCATTGTCGCAGGCACCGCGTTGGCTTTTAACCCTTTCAGTGTCGAGGGAAAACGCGGATCGTGAAGGAGCGGAGAAAAAAAATTAATAGAACCCAAAAGCCCTTGCAACTGATTTTGTTTCAAAAATAATAGTTTTACCTACTTTTCCGTGTAACAGTGCTTGAGAAAAAACAACCTTCCTTTTGTGTATTCTATTATCCTGCCTTTCACTTGCCGTTTGGTGCTGTCTAACTCTTTTTCTATTATTACAGGACTTTTAGCTTGGCGCCGAAATACATCAAAACAACAACTACAAAAAGCATCCTTTACATTTGTCATACACCGAGCATCTTCTCCGTTGTTTTGTCGAAGAAACAGCATTACCGGAAGCAAAAAGAAATTTTCATCGCCCACATCTATACGGTTTCATACCAGAGAACACACGCCGCAGCAGCAACTTAAAGCGATCCATCATGTGGTTCCCACTCGAGAGCAACCCGGAGGTGATGAACAAGTACCTCGTCTCCCTCGGTCTCACGCACCCCAAACACGAGTTCGTCGATGTGTACGGCGTGTCAGGGGATGTTCTCTCCATGGTGCCCTCCCCCGTCCACGCTGTCATGCTGGTGTACCCGATTTGCGCGGCGACGGAGAAGCGGGCACAGGAGCTGGAGGAGGCGCAGCAGGACGAAGTGGCGTCTTTTCGCGAGCGGCACCCCTTCTTCTTCACCCGTCAGTTTGTCGGCAACGCGTGTGGCACCATTGCCATCGTGCACGCCGTCATGAACAATCTGCCGCAGATCGGCGACGTCGCCCCTGGCAGCGCATTGGCGGTGCTGACGCAGCAGATTGGCACCACGACAGACCCGGTAGCGGTGGGCAAGGTGGTGGCCGCGTGTGAGGAGCTGGCTCACGCCCACGCCGGAGCAGCGGAGGAAGGAGCGACGGAAAACCAGCCGATTGACACCGACATCAATTTGCACTTTGTGTGCTTCATCAGCGCGGGTGGGCGGTGCATTGAGCTGGATGGGCGAAAGCCAAATCCCATCTTCCACGGCGCGTGCCACGACAGCGACTCGTTCCTCAACGCAGCAGCCGAGGCTATCCAGGAGAAAATGGACTTGAATCCGGACTCATTTGAGTTTGGCATCACGGCGCTGGTGGACAAGCAGGCAAGCTAGAAGCTGTACAAGCTGAGAATGCCTTGTGTGAGAACAAGCTGATATAGTGCTTTTCTTTGCTTCAGTTGTACTCCTTGAGGCCAGCTGCTTTCTTGCTTCTCCATACCTTTTATTTATCCTGTGTAGCTCGTCTCTTCTCCTACGCAGCCGCACTTTCATGCTTCCTGGTAAAGCGTGCAAGGTGGAGCTTTTCCATCATTTTTTTTTTATTTTTTTTTTTGTCGTCTTTAATCGCGATCGAAAAAAACGCTTTTTCTCCATTCCCAGCTATTTATATTCACCTGCACACCAATTTGTGCATGCGCACTGCGCTTTACATTGTCAGCGCCTTTACAAAAGATGCGAGTATTACTCCTGGTGTGTGTGCCTTTAGCAGCAACCACTATTCTCTTTAAACAGCTTTCTGAGACTGTCTCCTTTTCTTCTTCCATTTTTTTTTTTGCTTTCTTTCTTCTTTTGTGCTCTATCTTGGCGACGCGGTCTTTTTTTTTTTCCTGCACGCTTTACAATCAAAGACAAGAAAAGACATGAATCAAAGAAGCCAAAGCTACCAGACTTTGTGCGAAGCGATGTCTACGATTCGGAAGCCGTCGGGCGTAAAGGTTTGCACGCACCCAGCATAAAATATGAGGCGTACTTTATGCACGCTGCGCAGCGACAGAAGAAAAAGGAAACCATTTGTGTATTCTTCTCTCCACCCTCAAGCAGCTTTTGGCTGAACCAATTCCCTTGCAATCGATGTTGTTCTCACATCCGCAACTTCTCAAACTCTTTATTTCGAACTTTGTTTCTTCTCTGTTGTTGTTCGCTACTCCCATCCACATTATTGCTGTCTTTTCGGCTCTGTCAAACGAGCTCTCCTTAAACAAAGAGTACATTATTTTCACAGAACACATTTGCTGGTGTTACCGAGTGCTTTGCATTGCATCCTCTGCATTACAAGTAGCTGAGGCAAGGCAGTGCCTGCTTTTCAAGACAAACACAAATTATGATGCTCCGTCAGCGGTTACCCTTTACGCTGGCGCGGCGCACCGGCGCATCCATGTGGGTGCTGCAGGTGCAGTGCCAGCCGTGCAGCACGCTGGGCGACATTCGTGCTGCCATCACTGCGCTCCGTGCGAAGGCCAACGTGAGCGGCGGCGCGGTGCAGCTGTGCATCTCAGAGGACATGCGTGTCTACGTCGAAGTGAAGCCTTCTTCGTTTGACACTCAACCACAAAGGGTGCTGCTGGAGCACATCTGGCAAGGTAGCGCTACCACAACGGTGGCAGAGGCGTTGCGGGCTCTGCAGATGCAGACTGACAAGGCGACCACCACGACATCAGGTGCCGCACCAACAGCCCTGCCAGCTTCGCCGTCGCCAGTGCCATCATCCTCGCCATTGTCTTTTGACCACACACAACAACGACGTTCTACGTTGCCCAACGCCACCGTCGTTGATGTGACCCGCGTCTCTGCCGACGAAACACGCCAAGTGATGCAGCACCTGGATCGCACGTACCCTGATCTGAAGCTCATTGTGCGTCACACCAGTGGAGCGGATTTACAGGGCACGAAGCTGCATACCTTTCACGTGGAAATGGTGCCCCGCCGAGGACGAGACAACGCTTCCAAAACGTTCTCTGAAGACACGATGCGGCTCGTGGAGACGTTCAAGGGCGAGAGTGTTGGGGAGAGCTACAACGGCTGTCTGCGACGCGCACTGCGGGACGCCTTTAAGGCGGCAGACCTGCCCTACCCGAGCGCTCCAAGTGAGCAGATGGACGCCGCAACGCTTCTTTCCCTCTACGCCCAGACCTGGATGCGAGACGGTTTTCAGCTGTGCGTGAGTCCACCACTGCCGTCCTGCGACACCATCGAGTGTGCGGTGCGCTGCCAAGGTGCGCACGGCGCGACGCTGGCTAGCACCAACGTGCCGCTTACGGCAACAGGTCTGCGTGAACTCCTCGACTTTTGTGAGAAGACCGCTGCTGCGCACAATCCCGTGCAGCACGCCGCGGCTCGACAGCGAATTCAGAACTCTCCGCTGCATCTCGTTCTGCCACGATCGCACCTGCGCATCAAGCACGTGCTGCGCCGCCTGCTTTACTATCACTACGGCATGACGGACAGTGATGTGAGCATTACCGGGCACATGACGTCGCACGGTGTCTTCACAGGGGAGGTGACGGCACGTCTCCCGGCGCTCAGTGTCTTGTACGATGACGCCGCGCAGGTGCCGCAGTTTCGGCTTGCACGCACCACCGGCACCTCGGGCAGGAAGGTGATGGAGCTGGCCGCGGTGCAGGCAATCCAGGCGCTCTTTCCAGAGATCTTTGAGCGCCAGATTGCCTACCACCCCGAGGTGCGCGAAATTCAACAGAGCGAGAAAGCGTCCGCTTCCGTCAACATGGCCCCTCACGTCTCCCTCGGCTTTGAGGCGCAGCTTCGGTGGGCGGTGCAGACGATTGGGGCGGACTTTGCGGTGGAGAGCGTCCTGTTAAAGCAGAACACGCAATACCCGTTATGGGGCGTCTCCACCGGCTCCTCCACCGTGTGGCTCACGCAGCTGTTCCTCCTGCGCCCATCCGCAGAGAAGGACTCGGCGAACGCAACGAACACTGCATCTGCGTCGCCGCCAACTGCGCGAGAGTTGTGCGTGCACGCCTTCGATAGCCGCAAGTCTCGCAGCGAGCAAAAGGCGTTCGCCGCCGCGTTGGCCAAGCTCTTTCCACAGCACTGTGCGGCTTGCATTAAATTTGCCCAGTCAAGAAACCTCATCGACGCCGACGGTGCTCCGGTGCCGTTTGAAGGCGTGCAGGTGCTGCAGGACACGGACGCGGAGCGCTTTGCAGAGGCGCTCTCGACGGACCCCTGCCTGACCGCACTCACCCCAACTCGCTCTGCCACGCTACAGCCTCTGCCAGAGGTCGCGGTGAGCAGAGCCGCGCTAGCCTCCTACTGGACCACCGTGCTGCAGGAGAGCGCAGCGCAGCAGCTGCGACTGGCCGTGCGGGTGCGGCGAACGGAGCCGCTTGGCGCAGGAGGGGCGTACACGGCCACCTGCGTGACGGTCGCCACCACAGCGGGCGTTGAGGAAGTCGAGAAGGTGCTGGGGGAGATGACCGCGACTACAGAGCTCGGTGCACTTCTTGCCGCGTTAGAAGCCACGCAGAAGACACTGCTCCAGCGGAAAATGAAGACGCAGCAGCAGCAGCACTTAAGCACCGCTGGTGATGAAGAAAGTTTGCACACCGTCTGCGATGATGCTCGTAGCGCCAGCGGCACCGGCGGGGAGTCCGCCAGCACGGATGGGCCGCAAAGTGTGGCCGCGTTTCTCGTTGGCGTGCCCACCGCGCTGCCTCCTGCGTCACCGCTGCAGACCTGCGTTGAAGCGCTTGGCCGCCTCTACGGGCTGCGCTGTAGCGTTCGCATTTCGCAGGAGGGCACGCAGTACACCGGAGAACTGTGGGGCAGCTTCCCAGTCGACAGCGCCGTGCTCCAGCAGCCGGACAACGTGGCCGCCAGTCCGTTCTTTCTGGACCGCAACTTCTTGCTGGGCCGAGGACACGCGGAGTCGCCCTTTATGGCGGTGGTGCAGGCAGCGCAGCGCGTGTTCGAGTCCCACGTGCGCGTCCACCAGCGGGCCTTTCACGATGCGGTGGTGCCTGAAGGGGTGCTGCATCTGCAGCCGGCAAAGGATAGCCGCCTCGACGTGCTGCGAGACGCCGTGCTCAACGAGATCCAGGCCACCAGTGACAAAGTCCTCACCGAGCACTCCCTCACTCTGCGTTTTCGCGCAAATGAACCTTTCCAGCTTGCGTTTCGTGTGGCTGCCGGGGCACAGGCAATTACGCTGGAGGAGACGGCCAGCCGACGCCTGCTCAACTGCGCACGTGAGCTTTGCACGCGTGTTAGCGGCGAGACCGGCGTGGCTTTTCTTGCACCGGCGACGCTTTCAGGGGTGGTGGCGCAGACGCCGCTGCAGCTGCTGGAGATGCTTTGCACGCTCGCCTACGGCTTCCCCTTGCGAGTGGAGGTGCGGCTGGTGCATCGACTGTGGCACTGCCGCCTCAGCGTCCCTTTGACCGGTGAGCTGGCGTGCTGCGTGGCCGAGTCAACGGCCAGCCGGAAGAAGGACGCTGTTGACGCCGCCGCCGCAGCTGTGCTGAAGAGTGGATTTGCAGAGGCCTGTGCACAGGTGCCCTCGCATGCGGTGAGTATTTTGGAGCTTCGCGGCGGCGATGCAGAGGAGACTGCGACCGAGACGAGTTTGTCCAACTACGTGTTTCTGCTTCCGGAGACGCAAAGCGATGGAACTCACAATTTGCCACAGAGTAGCAAATAGAGTTTGGAGAACAAAAATCGTTCTTATGCGTTACAGCCAGTGTATCAACATTAAGTAGGCGTAGGAGTGCAACAGAGAGCAAAAGCAGTTCCTTCTTCAACTTCTTGTGTTTTTTTATTTTTGTTTACATCTTCACATGAGATTGGTTTTCTTCTCTTTTAATGAGGGTTCCGTGTTTTCGTGAGCCAAAGATCGTACTTCAGAGAAATCCAAAGAAAAAACATTTTTTATGCTGCTTTCCGTCTAGTTAAAAGGAAAAATTCACTTGCTGAATCGGTCGTCGTTGTACACTTTAACGCTCCAAGGCTCATATAGTGGAGCAGTTCACAAAACTGATGGTGAAGTTTTACCAGTTTATGATGCGAATAAGCTTATTGTCCGATGTGTAGCCTGTTAGGGCTGCCTTGACATTTACATTTTCTTGCTAGTTAAAAGAACAACTGACAGCTGAGATTGTGAAATTGGTACAATAAACAAGCTGCAGCAATCTTTGAGGAGCGTTTGCTGTTGTCATCCATCTGGATGCCTTTTCACTTCCGTTTCTGTTCCTCCTTTTTCTCTCATCCTATAAAACTATATGTATTTTTATACGCAATGGAATCGCTCTCTGCTTCCGCACAGTTTAGTGAGTCTTTTCGTAGTAGTGGTTGCAATGCTTCGCGCGTCGGCCGGCAGCATTCTCTTTACGCCGGTGTACGAGTGCACGTCACCGTCGGCCCCGTACGCGTATTTGATCGAAATCGACGGCGTTCGCATTCTCTTCGACTGCGGCTGGAATGACGAGTTCGACCCGATGTACCTCAATTTGTTGAAGCCGCACCTGCCCACCGTCCATGCCGTCCTCATCTCCAGCCCGCACATCACCGCTTGTGGGGCGCTGCCTTTTGTGCTGGAACACATTGCCCCTGGCACGCTGGTGGCTGCGGCAGGCGCCACCTCAAAGATCGCCGTCCATGGTGTGCTGCACCCTTTTCTCTATCAGTATCCCAACTCCCACACTTTTGTACTGGAGGATGGCGAGCACTTTAACATGACGGTGGATTCCATCTACAATAGCTTTCGCACTGTCCGCGAGCCCTACGGTGGCAAGGTGACGGTCCACCATGACGATGTGGAGGTGAGCTGCTTTGCTGTCTTTGCCGGTCGCATGCTGGGTGGCTACGGCTGGACCATCAAGTACCAAATTGACGAGCTCTTCTACTGCCCGGACTTCTCCGTCAAGCCGTCTTACGCGCTGAAACGGTTCAACATGCCGACCACCGCCAACATCATGTTTCTCTGCAGCTTTCCCTTCCACCTCTCCGGTGCAAGCAGTCCAAAGAAGTACGAGGAGCAGCTGCAGTCGCTTTTCAAGGAGATGCAACACACGCTGCGTGGTGGCAGCGACGTTCTCGTGCCCGTCGACGTCGCTGGCCGTGGGTTGGAGGTGCTGAACACGATTGTGCATCTGCTGGCGGAGCAGGGCGGCGACAAGTACAAAGTAGCCCTCGTCGCTGCCCAGGCGCAGGAGTTGGTGGACAAGGCCGCCACCATGACGGAGTCGCTGCAGGACGAACTCATTCTCGGCGACCGCCGCCTCTTCGCGAACGTCGCGGCCTGCCGCAACGCGGAGGAGGTGGCGGCGCTGCCGAGCCCGAAGATCTGCGTGGCGGACGGCGCGGCCCTCGACTTCGGTCCTTCAGCGGAGCTGCTCGAGTACTTTGTGAAGGGCAACCGTGAGGGCGCCGATCACCTTATTGTCTTCGTCGAACCCCCGCTGCCCGGCACGAACGCCGCCGTGGTGGCCGCCGCTGACGATGGCGCGCGGCTTGACCTGCAGGTGACCCGGCGTAGTCGTCTGAACGGGGAGGAGTTGGAGGAGTACTACATTGAGCTGGAGCACGAGATGGAGCAGCGCCGGCGCGAGCTGGAGGCGCAGAGCGCCTTCGAGGTGGTGCAGGACGACGACGCGGCCGGCGCACGGGACGGCGACGGTGACGACGATGGAGAGGAGATGGAGGTGAACTTCAAAGCTCCCGTGACGGCTGCGAGCACGACGGGAGGCCGCCCATCAAGCAGCGCGGAGGGGGCGGCGGCTTCGAGCGCCACCACGACGGTGAAGCTGCCCGCGTCCGCTGTCGGCTCGGGGGTGAAATCGAAGTCCACGGCAAGCGGCACACCTGCCACAACGCCTGGCCTGGTCCTGCCACCGCCGCTGCACTACTTCGCCAAGCACCTCTGCTTCCCGGTGCTGGAGACCACCGGCACACTCAGCGCCGCCGCACTGAAGCAGGTTGACGTCGCCTACGGCCTTCCGGTGAGCGATGAGGAGCAGCTGGTGCTGCAGAAGCGCGCACCTGCCCGGCTGCAGAGCGACGCCGGTCCGGAGGCGCTGCTGGTGGAGAACGACGCGCAGCGGCTGGCAAATATTCCGTCAAAGATCTCGCAGGTCGGCGTGGCGGTGACGCGGCGCTGCCGTGTGGTGCTGTCCGACCTCACCGGCTACCCCGACGTGCTGACCATGAAGAGCATCCTGAAAACGAAGTGGACGTTTGCGAAGAAGATGGTCAGCCTGCGTGGGAGCGCTGAGGACGGTCGCGCCTTCCTGCACTTCTGCCGTGCTGAAAAAGCGATGAAGTGTGGGCAGAACGTCTTTAACCCCACCGTGCCGCGGACGGCGCTGGAGCTGGCGACGCACGTCTACTCGTACGCGGTGCAGCTGGAGGCGAGTCTGGCGAGTAACCTGGCGCGTGGCCTGCGGCGTGTGCGTGAGTCGCGGTCAGACAGCACGTGGGAGGTGGGCTGGGTGGACGGGGAACTTCACGGGGTGCAGACGGAGGCGGACTTCAACGAGCCGGAGGCGCAGCGCATTCGGCCGGAACTGTCGTCCTTCTCCCTCGCTTCGGTGCCGCCGGAGAAGACGCAGGCCTGTGCGACGCAGCGGGAGGTGCGTGGGCTGCAGAGCGGGTCCTTCTTTGTCGGCGACGTTGACCTGCAGCGGTTGCGTGAGTCGTCGCGGCAGGACAGCGGCCTCTACAGCGAGTTCCACAAGAAGGCGCCACTGCTGGTGTTCGACAAGGGTGTCTGCGTGCGAAAGGGCGGCGATGGCACCGTGACCATTTCCTCTATCGTCACACCTGAGCTTTTCGACCTTCGTCGTGCGGTGTACCGACAGTACTCGCAAACGCTTTAGAAAAGAAAGAAAACGAGAGAAGTGTGTGCTCGTGCATGTTTTCGAAGAAGATGCGCGTGCTCGTGTAGGTGCGCTGCCGTGTAGTGCACGTTTGACAAGTTGTTATTATTGACCTGAAAACTGCGAGGCTTTCAAGAGCTGTGCAGATTTTAGTTACTTTTTTGATGCTTGCGTTATTGGTGTAAATGTATGTCGAAAAGCTAAAGAGAACACAGATTGGAAAAAGCCGTATGAACAGATTCATTACGGTACAGGTTCTGTTACGTTACTAAAGCATTTGATGTTTTGCTGTCATCAAGCTAAATGAGAAGTTCCAGGTAGCAACCGTTTTGTCAAACCACCTTGTTGCTTAAGAAACATGAAAAGTTCAAAGCTACAATCGCTTGCTTTCTTACATGCTAGATTAAGACTTTTTTTTATCTCTCTTCTACCAACGTCTTTCGCGAATTATCAAAAGAAAATGTAGTGCGGATTGCAAATTATATTTTACATCAACAACTGGTGCGTTGAGAACAAACAACGTTTGAATATAGATACTCATTTAGATCCACATAGAAAAAGCAACAGCAACGAGTGTACCGCAACAGTGAAAACAAACAAACAAAAAATGTACTCATCTCTGCACGAGCCTGAGTTTGTCAGCAGAGTAGATGCCGCAGACAGTTTGTTGTTGACACTGGAAGTGGAGGCGGCGGCGGCGCGCAATGCCGAGCTGAGTCGAACTGTCGAAGAGCTCCAGGAAGAGGTGCAGCGCCTACGTCGCAACTCGGCTCCAACGCCGTCCGTTGTTTCCCCTCCGCTTGTGTCATCATCACCACCGCGCAGGGAGACTTCTGGCATCCAGCACACGCCCTCCGCATCACCACCGCAGCCGCGCCATCCTTTACTTGACGAGCCACGAGAAGTCTTTATTGCCTTGGACGATCTCCTCTTTGAGGTGGCGGACATTCGCTCTCGCCTGGCCTCAACGACATGCGTGGACCTCACCCCCCGCACGTTTAGCACCGAAACAACGGTGACGGCCCGCGCGCTGCGCTGTGTGACGGAGGTGAAAAAACTCAAAGAGGCGCTGCGCGTGGCGCAAGAGAGCTGCGCGATGCAGGTGGCAGAGCTGCGACGGGCGTTGGGTGAGCAGATGGCGGCGCAGGCACGCCAGCAATCGCACTTTGCGGTGCAACGCGCAATGCTGGAGCGGCGCTGCGAGGAGCTGCAGCGGCAGTACGACGACGCCCTGGCCACGCAGGGTGAAAAGGTGCTGAATCGTGTCATTCAGTCCCCAGCGGTGCGAAGCGAACGCAGTGTGCCACGTGGCGAAGACGCCGCAGTGCACCATGCCCCCTGAGCGACAACCATCGCTTTCTGCCTGCCAATAGAGATTGCAAGCTCTGAACTTCTTTTCATTACCGCTACTTATTCAATTTTGAGTAGACATGGCTGTCAACAACCATGTGACCGTAATTAGAAAAGGTTTTCGATTTTATTATATTGGTTTTTGTCTC
>MDUD01009812.1:0-16185 GCA_002216565.1 Crithidia mellificae
CCGCGCACGTTTTGCAGCTCCCGCGCGGCCCGCTCGTCCAGCGGGGCTGCCGCCGCCGCCGCATTCCCCTCGGCCGGGGCCAGCAGAGCTACCTTCTCCGGGTACTGGCACAGCAGCTCCTGCACCACATCGGACATCGCAAAGAGGCGCTCACGGACGAGGCGGGGCAGGCGGGGCAGGTTGCGGCTCATCGTCGTCCCCGCCCGCGGATCGCTGCGGGTGGAGTAAGCAGCGAAGAGGCACTGCAAGACCTCCTCGCCGGTGACGCTGTCGACGGTGCGCTGCGCCGTGTCAGCCGGGGCATCCGCGCGTTGCACCAAGACGCCATGCCGCGCGTCGGAAAGTCGGAAGAGGTCTGTGCGCTCCTTCAGCAAGTCTGTGACGTTTGGTGGGAAGGCCGCCACGGCGTGCGCAGGCAGGGCACCAAGAAGCGCCGACTGATGCACGCCGTCGCGAACGGGTAGGAGGTCGAAGAGGTGCTGCGTCAGCACGCGATCGTCAAAGTAAGGGGTCGGGTTGCGCAGGTAGGCGAGTTGGCGCTGCAGCTTGCGCTTGCGGCGGCGCTGACGGGTGCTGAGGCCGTGCTGATTTTCTTCGCGGTCCACCGCCACCTCCTCCAGCTGGCGCAGCAGCTCAGGCTCACGCACAAAGGCCACGCCGGCAGGGATAAAGCGAGGGTCAAGGCGAAAGCGAACCAGGACACGTGAGATGGAGGAGGAGGTGGTGGTGGTGGTGGTGCTGGTGTTGATGGCGCGACACGGTGGCTCTTCTGGTGTTGTCGTTGATGCATCTGACGCAACACCTTCGTAACGCACGGTGAAGAGGTGCGGAGCACTCAAGAGCACCTGCCAGACATCTCGCCCAGGCGGTAGTAAGACTGCGGCGCTGTCGTGGAGCTCGCTATCAAAGAGTACCTCGCTTCTAGCGGTGGGCAGCACACGTGCCACGCGGTACCACTCGTAGGGCTGTACTTCGTACTCGCTCAGTCGCTCTAACACATTGTGTGTTGGCTGCTGCGTCAACACGTCTTTAGCGGAGAATTTTGAAGAGTCAATGCGGACGGAGTTGCCCGTGCTCTCCAATTGCTGCGGCGAGGTGACGCTATGCGACGGGCTGCAGAGTTGCACGTATCCATTTTCGAGCACAGCCGTATCCAGCTCCGCGTTCGTGCTCCGCTGTCCTGCACGCTGCGTCGCAGACCTTTTGGGGGCATTCACCGAACGATACTCGGGGTGTTCAAAGAAGGTAAGAAGTTCACCAGCGTTGGACCGAAGTGCTGTCAGCACCTCGGCCTTCATGTCGGCCTCCGCGCTCTCCGCCACGGTGGCCCAGAGTGCTTTGACAGGCACCAAGTAGCTTGGAAACAACTCCTGAAGCTTCGCCAGTGCAGCGTCTTCGTTGGGCGGCACGCTTTGCGCGTGAGATGCAGCGTGCAGCGAGACCTTATCACTCGAAAAGTGAGAACCTCCCACTACGCTGGTCAGCCTAGTATTCACTTTTTGGTTTCTTTTGCCAGAATGCCGCACCACACCCGCACTCGCCGCTCGGCGGCGCACAACGTGCACCTGACCAATCTGCTTGCTCTCGTACCAGTCGGGGTGGCGCGCGAGAAGCTGTCGCAGCCCGCCGCACTCGGGGCTTGAAATCTGCTCCATCAACTCCG
Source organism: Crithidia mellificae (assembly GCA_002216565.1). Taxonomy (NCBI): domain Eukaryota; phylum Euglenozoa; class Kinetoplastea; order Trypanosomatida; family Trypanosomatidae; genus Crithidia; species Crithidia mellificae. Next base: position 1,664 of record MDUD01009812.1, read on the forward strand.
CTGGCACCTGACGCGATAGCTGCTGAATGGAGGTGAACGTGGGTGGAATGAAAGGCTGCACTTGCGCTGCGAGCGCTGCCACGGGCGATGCGGACGATGCTGGTGGTGGTGGCGTTGAGAGGGGGGCTGTGGAGTGGGAGAGGCGGCTTGGGGTTGCAAGCGGCACTGCTGGGAAAAAAAATACGCGGTGGTGCTGGTGGTGGTGCGACGGTGCGGCGAGGCTCGCGGAAGGACACAAACGCCGCATCCACCTCGCAGCACTTGCACTACCTTGCAAGATGCCATACCTACGTACTCGCAGTGTTATCGTCATTGCATTCCGCTCGCTCCGCAACGTGTATTAAAGACAACCTTTTTTCTTTGTTTACCTAAGCTAAGATGTTCGGTTTGCGATGAGATTGAACAGGGAAGCATAAAGTGGGGAAAGCGTAATAAAAAAGAATTGCGCATCATGATCAAGGGGAAAAAAAAGGCTGTATCACAATTAAGGCTTTTTTCCTAATAAAGGTACACAACTACAGAGCTTTATTACGCCAAAAACGTATCCCCACGTGACCCATTTCATAGCCGCTTTGATTGCCAACAGAAGCCGAAAGCTCACGGATTTGAGAAAATCACCTTCTACGCTTTTTAGCCATGCACTTTTTTCTATTTTTTTTTTTTAAAGGGATTCAAGCAGCTGGAGAAACAAAGCAGAGGAAAAAGAAGCAAAAGAAAATCTGAGGAAGAGCTGCCAAGTAGAGTAGCTCTAGTGTGTGTGTGACGCAACACTCACGCGTGTCAACCTACCTGTTGCACCACCTCACGACTGCACAAAGTCGCCATCTTCAACAGAAAAGAGCACAGCCGACGGACTCAAGTGCAGCTCGGCGAGCACGCGCTCCACGTCTCCTTCGGCCAAAGCCACCGCCAAGTGCTGCACCGCTCTCTGCGCAGCTTCCACCCAGTAAAGTGTGTGAGACACAAGCGCCTCTCTGTCCCTACCAGCGTGGTGAGGGGATGCAGATGTCGCTTCGGGACCGTCGTTCGTGTCCCGACAGCGTGTTGGACACGCCACCAAAGACGACGTATGCAAGATGTCTGTGCTCTGATTCAGCTCTTGTGTTTCGCGAAGCGTTTCTTTCTGTGAGTAAAATTCAAAGCTCTGCTGCACTCGCGCCGCATCATTCAGTTCTTGTTCTTCTCCCAAAGCTGCGCTGCTGGATGGACAGGTGGCGTCGGGAAACGTATGAGCGTCGTCCGTGCATTGACCAAAGTAGTGAACAGCGCGCTTCTCTAACTGGCTTTTCTGCTTCGCGCCTTTGAATCCAGAAGGCACTGTTCCTTTTTTGAAAGGAGGGCAAAACGCTTTTCTTGCTGCTGAACCAGCTTGACGCACTAGGTCGCTCATTAGTTTTTTTCTCTCAAATAGTGTATGTGTTTTAGTGAGTTGCCGACACTTCGCCTGCCGTTGTATAAAGCAATGGCACAATTGCAAAGTGATATTTAAGGGGGGAAAAAAACAAAGGAAGCTGTGAAAGCAACAATCAAAAAGAAAGAAATCAGTTAAAGCTGATATCTCAATTGGCAGTTGGCCTAACTGGCGCATTGTGCCCAAAGCCTGTAGGAAGCACTATAGGTGCTTCTCTATAGTTCTCACATAACAACACTTGTACTCGTTCTGTCAATTCTCCATCTAGCCTGAAAAGAATGTTTCAAGGCTTGCCAATTGTACAGATGCCTTGGACTCGAGGAGAAGCGAAAAGCTAAAAAGATATTTCCTAAAAATTATTTTTTTTTAATAAATAGCAGTATTTTTGCAAATTGAACAAAATAAACGTCTTCGCGCGTTGTACAAAGGCTGGTGTGCGCGGTAGAACAGGGTATTGAGAGCGGTAAAGGAAGGAGGCAGAAAACATTGGACGCGCGTGATCACCGTCGAGCCGCAACAAAACGAGGACTGCCTATGCACAACTAAAGGCAGCTCAAGAGGGCAAGCCATTGCTCACCTGCTCCGAGTGTAGTGAACAACTTAAGTAGGTTTGCACGAGATAAGAGTCCATTCCGGCCTGCTCATGCGCCGCTGCAGAAGCAGACTTGCCTTTTGTGCGGCGCAACGCTTGCGCAAAACACGTCTGCAGCTTCTCTCTCAGGCATTCCACAAATATGCTCAACACGACAGGCTGCTCAAACGGTCTTGCAAAGAGCGACGCCGTGTGCGTTGTGGACGCGGCATTATTTTCGGTGCCAGCGACGTCCCTCACCTCGTGCCTCTCGGCTCCTTCTGCCACCTCAGTTTTCCCCGCACCGGAAGACTCGGCCAGCGGTGTGGCCAGCCGTGTCCTTTTCGATCGCTGTGGCAATGGAACCTTCGAGTGCCGCCGCAGAATACTGCACGTCGGCTCCACCACCTCCACCAGAAGAGCATAGGCAGCCTGCGACAGCGTCAGCTCCCGCGTCCCCGCTGCGCTGCTGCCCTCCGGTGAGGACAGCGGCACCGAGCTGGGCAGCGTGCGCGGATGCGAGGTAGCGGGCAGCGTCTCCTTGGCCGTCGGCGGGGGCGGCGGGGCGAGCGGGTTGGCCGCGGCAGACGCCACCACGACTCGCGGCGGTGTCGCCGGACTGACGCAGCTCTCCCTGTGGCCAGCGAGAAGGCGGTCAATCGATGCCTCGTAGAAGTCTTGCGTTGTCTCGAGGAGAGCCGCGAGGGTGCGGCACGCCTGATCTCCCAGCGCCTGATCGTCACTGCGGATGGACTGGTCGACGAGACCGCTGCCGAGCTGTCCGTGCTCTGCCGCCTCGCACGCCAACACCGCCGCTTCAAAGTCGGCGAGCAGAGGCAGGAGAAAGTAACAATGGTCGATCTGCTTGCTTCTCGTCTTCACGACCACGTTGTACCCGATCTGGCAGAGGGCGATGCGCGCTGCACGAATCCACACGCGCGGTTTGCCGCAGCGGGCTCGCATTTGCTCCTCCACCGCTCGCGCCGTGCAGTCGGCGACCTCGCGCACGCATGTCGGGAACACCGCCTTGCCACCCGCACTGGGAAGCGCTGCAGGCGAAGCCTCTTTCGCCCCGCACGTAGCGGAAGGATCGCGCCGATTCACCGCGAGACACGTCAGCCGGTCGTCCACCGCCGAAGAAAGCAGCTTTGGGTTCAAAAGGTCCCACGAGATGCGCAGGTAATCGCGCGCGACACTCTGCGCCGCCCGCGTGGAGGCCCTGCAGATGGTGTGACTGGCGCTCGTGTAGGCGTCCTCGCTGCTCGTGGCCCCATTCCCATCATCCAGTGCTGTGGCTGCTGCTTCAGCAGCGCCACTCAGCCGAGACAGAGCCGCCGAGCACCGCTGGCGCAGGTGCCGAAGGCGTTCATCAAGGCGGAGTGCCTGGTTCGGGTCTACTGTGGACGAGGCAAGAAAGGAAAGACACGTCTGGTAGGTCTCTACCTCACGCAGCGTGCTCAACCAAATGCTGGCGCTTGACGTATCTGAAGTGCCAACAAGTTGAGCAAGACGTAACGAGATCCACAAGAGCATGAACGCCGTCCACTGGTGAGGATTCACCTCGTCTGAGCACTGAATGTCATCGTTCGCAGCACAAGGTGCGCTGTCCACGGTGGCAAGTAGCCACGTGTCCAGCAGAGTGCGCTCGGGAGCGGTGACGCGCACCGTACAGGCCCGGCTGGAAGACAAGTTAACCTGCCGCTCCTCATCTAGCATAGCGTCCCAGGATGGAAATTGTGCAGCCACTTCCTGTAACTGCAGCAAAGTGCGGCGATACGCTACCTTTGCCGCGGCGGACACATCATATTGTGAGCGCGTGCTCATGTCTGAGAAGGAAAGCAAAGCCTTGCTCGCAAATGCTTTGGTGGTCTCAAACGAAAAGCGTCGTTTGCTCTTGTATGCTTGAAACACCACTGTTATGCGACGTTTAGCTATCTATGTAACAGAGCTGCTTTGATCTATGCTTCAGCTGCTGTAATCTGCTTAATTTTTTTTTTCGCAAGACGAAGCGAGTAGGTTGTGAAAGAAAAAACGTGTACAGTGACCTCAATAGACTTTGCATGAACGGCCAACGCTCTTAGATGACAATCGAGTCAATCACATTCCTTTTTTTTTTTTGGTTTGTTTGGATTTGTTCTGTCTTGCCGTCAACTGATAGATGAGCATTTGCAACGACTCAGGAAAAAGTAAAGCCCTAGCTGCAACCCATCGTGCTTTCGGTACACATCAGCAGGCCCAGCCAGCAACGCAAAGCTTTCAAAACGACTGTTTCCACATTGCCAGCTTTGTTGTTGCAGCCATTGTAACAAAAGCTTCCTTTCACCAACTAAAGCAGAAAAAGCAATTGCGCAGTGTTCAACTCAGCAGGCGACGCGCCGAGATCCGAAGCAAAGCCATGTAAGGCAGAGGACTGCTGTGCGTGCCATGTCACATGCTGCTTATTTTTTTATCGTTTTAAATTATATTTCTGTTTTTATACCGGGGATGTCGACATATCGGTCATAAATAAACAAGCAAGCCTACAAAACACCACATCCTTTCCATCACACGCGCAAACAGCGGTGTGACGGTTTTTTTTTTTTTCAACAAACGGCGCTAATGCGTCCCTTGCCGTCTTCACGACATCGCGAGGCTTGTTCTATGCTGCAAAAGAAGAGAAAGAAAACTGCGGCGGAGGTCGCAAAAAGATGTTTTAGCACGTTCATGCGCGTTGCGCGGCTGTTAACATCACAACGCTGCCTTTCATTTCTCTCTGAGCCCTCCCACACTCTGCGCTAATATGCAACAACTCTGCGCGCTCTTTCAGACTCCTTCATTTCTTTCCCTTCCCCTTCATTCTTTTCCGCGCCCCCTTTTCTCGCTTAAAAGAGCTGCGGGACCTTTGCAGTGAGTGTAACGAGGCGCCGGTACACCTCAAAGTCAAACTCGTCGTCTAGCATCGCGTGCTGGAAGTAGGTCAAGTCGCCAGAGGCGGGATCCACGTAGCAGATGAACTCGCACACGCGGCTCACCTCGACTGCCTCGGGTACGCCAACCACCTTCACCGACTGGCCGGACGCGCCGCACTTAAACTCGCCGGGCCCGGTAAGCTCGAAAATGATGGAGACGTACTCGCCACGGTGGCTCTGATAGGTCTGCGCCGTGACGCGCGGTGACACGCCTTGGAAGGGCGGCAGCTTGTTGTGCTGCGCAGGTTGAGCGTGCTGTCCGTACATCATTGTTGTTTAATGGGTGTTGTTGCTCTTGCTTTCTGCAATAGAGAAACTAAAGAGGGGAAAAAAGGAGCGACTCTATCTGTGTAATATTTTTTTTTTAACGTAGCGAAAGCAAGGAATAGGGTGAAACTCAATCTTGAATATCAAACGAAAAGAGGTAGGTGGGAGGTCAAGGTTGTAAGAATGGTTTATTTTTGTCTATGAGTGGCAATTGTATGTGCTGAGCGCAATCAGCTGATCTGATTTATAAATAGGTAAATTTAAAAAAGTTATGCTTCTGTTAAGCGTAGTCTGTGCTGTTGAGCAACGTAAAGTAGGCTCCTCTTTGTAAGATAGATAGCCTTTCTGTATAATTTCGGTTCTTGTGGTGCGTTCACAATAGCAGTATCGTTGTTGAAAGCGTAATTTTTTTTCCCCGATGCGGAAGACAACAAGAGTATCAAGGGATCAAATAAAGAACAAGAATAACGTCAATGCCGTTCTAAAAGTAAGAAAAGAAACAAAAAATGTTCAGGCATCGCCTGCAGTCAAGACACTGGAAACCTGCGTCGACATTTATGACAGGTCATAGCTAAGGACAGCAACTATGCCTAAAATGCTTTCACGCATCATCACAAATGAAAAGAAGTCACAATATTACAGCCACAGTTGTAAAGACAAGGTTGCCGTTTGATTTATTCAATTCTACAATTTTTTTTCCATTTTATAGTTGCGGTTGTAATGATTTTTGTTTTGTTTCTTTGTCTGTTTGCTTGGAAACATAAAACCGAAGAAAGGTGTAAAAAAAAGAAGGAGTAGTGGAACAGAGGAAAACAGCAGAGAACACGCCAGACGGCGTACGCGTACACAGGCACACAAAAAAGAAAAAGTCAAACCCAGTGTGGACACTGGAAATAGATGGAAAAAAAAAGGGTGTATAGGAGAAGAACAATAAGAAAGTTATATGAGAGAGTTGATCACACACAGAGAGAGAAAAGAAACGAAAGCAGCAGCTTTGCAGTCATCGCAGGACATTAGCCCTTCTTTAACTTTGTTTGAAGTGCGCGGTTATTTCGCTCTCAAAACACATCAGCACGCTTGCGAGCAATGCACGGTAGTACATGCCTACTGCATCGGCATTGAGCCGGCACCTAAGCCCTTCGCGTACTGATCTTGCAGACGCTTCAACGACAAGAGGCGCTGAGAGAGCAACAGCCACCAGTGGAAGGCACGGTGGCGGCGCTTTGTCGCCTCTTGCTCCTGCACTAACTGCACCCACTCCTCGTAGGCGTGTAGCAAGCTAGCACTGTCCGTCTCCTTTACAACAATGCCGTTAATGAGCGTCTCCCAGTGCCCGCGGCGATGCTCGTCGGTGCGACGCCGCTCGAACCCGGTGACCGCCAGGCCGAAGTCAAGTCGCATGCGCCGCGCCACGCGGGAAATTTGCGGCTGTGTCATGTGCACAATACCCGGCGGTGGCGCCTTGTCCAGCAGGATGTACCACGACGTGCGGCCGTGATGGGGGATCGTCGGCGGGTCGCCCGGGATTAGCGGAAGAGGTTCGAACGGCTTCGTCTGCCATCGTCCGAAGAAAGATGAGGGGGCAGCAAACGGGCGTGACGCGGGCGGCGCGACGACCTTGTAGGCGACTTGGTCCTCCGAAATGAGGCTGCGTCCCTCCCGCAGCCAACCGTCGCGAGAGCGCAGACTGACAATTGCGGAGCGCTTGTACACCATGTGTCCTTTGACACTGCCCACCGTAGTGCTGGCATCTTTGGGAAAAATGCCCTCGTGGCGAGCCAAGTCCGACTCGATCACGTAGAGAGGGTGGCGATGCAACGCGTTGAGGGTCGTCGGAACCACCTCCGAGTAGGTGAGTGAATGCAGCTGGCGACTTTCGCGCACCTGCTGCCGCTGCGTCAGCGCCGACGTGTGCGCAGCGTCCACGTTGAAGGTGGCACGAATCACCTCCGATACCTCCCGACTGTCGTCCCAGGTAAGCTCGTCGTGCCAGAGAAAGCGGTTCTGCTGGCACGTGCCAAGGCGACGTCCGTACGAGTACGCAGTGCTATACTTCGAAATGTACCGCGGCGTGGCATCCACCGCAACGTGTCCCGAGACAGAAAACGTGTATGGGGCACCCCACAGCGTCGCGCAGCCTTGACAGGGGTTGACGGAGAGAAAACTCTCGCGCTCCGGCGACCACACTTCAACCCAAAAGCACGAGGTGGGGAGCTTCTTCGACTTCACCTCCTCACCGTTAGCATCGCCGTCGTCGCTGCGTTTCCGCTTTGAGCCTTTTGCCGCTTCGCCGGTGCTGCTAGCCGCATCGCCCTTGCCACCACTCTTGCGCTTCTCACGACCTTCAAAAATGGATAGCTTTTGAAGCGGGCGGCGCTGACGGCTACGGCGCCTTCCCCCTTCGTTGTCGTCGCCAGCGTCGTTGTCGTCGTCGTTGTCCCCCTCCTCCCCACCGTCCTCGTCCTCATCGCTCACCAGACCGGTTGACGTTGACGTGCGCTTCTCGTCCTTGCGCTTCTTCGCCTGTCGTGCGACGACGAGGCGGCAACGCAGACTGGCGACGCGGGCAAGAGTCAAAAAGAGGAGGGAAAAATACAAGGGATGCGGCAGCACTACAGGGTCGCCCTCGCGCACCTGGCCATGCAGGGCGGCAAACTTGGCAACAAGAAACCGCGGAGAAATCCCTACGGCCCAGTTGGCAAAATCCTGCTCTGCCGGCGGCGAGCTTGTTGTCGGGCGAGCGTTGGCGCCGCTCTGCGTCGAATTTGGCGCAGCCGTGGCTGTTGCGCCGTCACTCCCTTGCGCAGCCGGGGCGGCAGTAAGCTTAAAAAACTTGTTGATGGCGTCTAAAAGCACCTTGACCGCAGTCGATGTCTTACTTTGTACCGTGTCCTTCGCACAACTCACCCACGCTGGCGCAAGAGCCAGCTTGCGGTATTGCGGCTTCGCCGACTCCCTGACAAGTGCCTTCGCGTCCAGCACCGCCTTCAGAAAAACATAACGCTCACTCACCCCTACGTTTCCTTGCCCCTCTGTGCGTGCGCGCTTCGCTGTGCTGCCAGCGCAGAGGTGAAGCCGCAAAACCATTTTTGCAAACTTCGGATGCACTGCTTCGCGCCACAGCAGACGCGCGCGGAGAAGTGCGGCGATAATCTCGAACAGGGCTTCGCACACGCGCTGGATGCGCTCGGAGCGGCGCTGTGCCGCCAGCAAGTCGCGCTGCTCCATCATCGCCTCGTACGCGGGATCGCGCTGCCGCCACGTGTCGGAAGACCGCGGCTGGCCTACTAAAGGCAGCTGAGCACCGTCCATTATTGGCGTATCGTCTGGCGCCGTTTCGTCTACGTTGATAAGCTCAGCTTTTACGTAGTTCACACTCTCTTGAATAGATGGTGCAGTTGCCGGCCCCTTGGTCTCTGCCTTGACTATTGGCAGCCCGCCATTCCCCTCTGCCTTTACGGCAGCGGCGTTGTCGTCGTCTGCCGCATTCTTCTTGACTGCTACAGGTTCGTCACCTGTTTCCTGTTTCTTTACCGCAATGGGAATCTGAGGAAGATCAACCTCATCCCACTCATCCGCGTCCGCGTCCACGTTGTCCGAGTTGCCGGCGGCTGTGACAGCTTCGGGCTCGTCAGTTGAGGCAGGTGCGCGCGCATTTGCCGACGTCACCATGGCCATTTTGCGTCGCGTGCCTCGGCCGCCCTCCGCGGCTGGGACGCGCTGTCGCTTGGACGCATTGCGTAGATAACCATCTACGCTTGCCGTCGCGACCAACGCCACAGACTTTGATCCCTTTGGTGCACCTGAGCTCATCAGAAAGCACCACTTCAATTATCTTTTCTCTTGATTTAATGCCCGTCAATGTAGCGTGCCGGTCACAGGTCACGGAAAAAATAATGTAAGACCACACACACAAAGAGACAAAATAACGGCGAATAAAAGCGCAAACAGTCGAGAATTGAGGTGATCAAAAAGAAAGGTACACTCAACGTTGTCTGCAAGGCTCGTTGGTAGGTCCGATGAAGACAACACTATAAGCTGCGGCGAAAGTTTGAATAAAACAAAAGCAGGGGGAAAAAAGCTGTGTATAATAGTATGCAATATCACACGGCGCTGGCAAAAAAGCACCTCTGTTTCTTGACGTTTGAACGTTTTTGTAAGTCTGTGAATACAGTGACTAAAGGAAATTTTATTCTTTTAAACAGAAAAAAATTAAAATAAGGAGACAAGAGAAGTGGAATGGGCTTGTATTATCATTCTTGTCAGTGTAAGAAAATAGTTTATTCTCCTTGTAATCAGCGTTGAATACTTTTAGGTAGCGCTACAGCTTACAAAGGAAAACTTGGACACAGGCATCAATGAATTAAAGCACAAAAGCTGTTACTTTCATTTAAACAGCCAAACTTCATTACCACTTCACTAACACTTGAGTCAACTGGAAGAACAAAACGTTTTTGTGACACCTTTAAGTGTAATTATTTTGTTATTTGTCTTTTTTAGGAATTTTTTTCTAAGAAAATAAGGTATGTGTGTGTGAAAAAGGGGAAAAGCGAAAGATACCCAGTCAGCAAGATGCTGTTTACTTTTTGGAAATGCGAGAGACATTTTTAGAATTGTACGCCAAATGGCAAACTCTATTTCCAAATTGACAATTTGTTGGTGTTGTGACCCCTCTTTTGAATGTCCAACACAATCTCGGAAACAGCGGCGTAGAATTCCAACTCATTGTCGCCGAATTGGTACAGCCACCCTTTCGTCAGGCTGTCGTCCAGGAGCATTACGTCCATGCCACGCATCGACACATGCTGGCACGGATCTACAGAGACGCCCAAGCGCTCAATTTCGTAATCGGGGTCGCCAGAGGGATCGGCTTCCTTTTTGTTGTCCTTCTCATCCTCCTTCCAAGTGTCCTGGGTCGCGCCAGGGATAAACTGAGCTTCGCCACTTCGATTGAATCGGCCGCCGGTCTGAGCTGCTTCACTGCCTCCCACAAGACCAGAATCACGCCGTTTCGCCTCGTCCGCAGCCTCCTTTGCTTTCTCAGCGGCCGCCATCCATTTTCGCTGCGACTCGAGCGTTTTTTCCGAGAAGGGGTCAAGCAAAGTTACATCTCGAGCGCGGTCTTTGGCACTGCAACGGTACTCCCCGTCTTTGCGTTTCTTGAAAAGACCAGGCTGTTTCCAGTTGTAGTCCAGTAGTAGATCGAAATATTCGCCGCCAAAGACGTACGGGTCCATGGTTGTTTTTTGAATGGTGTCTGGCAGGTGAAACTCGTCGTCGGTGGGACCAATGGTGCCGGGGCGGCGCCGCATTTTGGGCTTGACTTCCACTTGTGTGTGGAAGTGTGCAGCCTCGTGGAAGCCGATGCAGCGGTCGCATCCAATAAGCGCGACAAGCTGCTCTAAAGAAAATCCCTGGCGCGACAGAACACGTTTCATATTTAAAACATCCCTGTCGTTTTCCTTAATGAGAGCAGGCGGGAAGGCAAGCAGCATCTCGCGCGTCATGAAGTCCGGCGGGTCCTCTCGCCCGCGAAGAGGAGTGACGTTTGGTCCGCCGAGGCGTGCCATCGCTTTCGCCGTGAACATAGCCCACAAGTCGGGAAAGGAATAGTTGGGCTGCTCCTTGTTGAGTTCCCAGATAAAATCTACAATTTCTTCAGCTTCAGGTTTGTATTCTTGCGGTGCTACGATTGGGCAGCCAAAGGGCGTCTGCGTGTTGCTTAGCGCGTGATGCAAGATCATGCGAACTGCGGCAACAGCCAAGTCCGGACGCGAAAACAGCTTCTGGTCAATAGCTTCGCGAATTCGCAACTCGTTTCCTGACGGCCTCCACTTCTGGTACCAGCGATTGAAAAAGTAGAAAGTGGCACTTGACACGTTTACAAAAACAAGCAGTCCACACAAAATTGCAGCTGTCTCCCACCACGGACGCTGCCGCGCAAGTCGGTGCAAATCGCTCTCTTTATACCCCCACCACAACAAAGACCGAGGGGTGTGCCGAAATGCACCAGCACCGCGTCGTCGAATAAGACTATTCCGCAGCATGACTTGTAGAGGCTAAGAGAGAATAAAAATTGTAAAATGGTCGCTTGTGGTGAATTATCGCTGTTCCTCTTGGGGTGAAAAAAAAAGGAAAAAACGTTTAATAAGGCTTTTTCGTGTGTGATAAAATTTAGAGCTCAAAGAAGAGNTTTGAATTCCAGCAACTTCTTTTTTGTGTCTTTTTTTCATATAAAGAAAAAATATATATTGCAGTCACGAAGGAAAGTGTGTGAAAAGAAAGCTGCTAGAGGGAAAAAGAAGAGAAGATAGTAAAAAAAAAAGGGATTAATGCAGCCACTATAAGCGCGGTCAAAAGGAGACCACAAAAAAAAAAAATTGAGACTAATAAACACAAAAGAGATCATTGTAAGAGGAGTTTTATAAAACTGATGGCGCTTTAACGCTCAAGTTTTGTAACAGTAAAAGTTATTTGATTGCACAGAATAGCAACATCATTACAACCAGTCCAACAGAATCGGCAACACACATTTTTTTATACCTTGGACATTTTGAATGCTTAATAGACTTGAAAAATGCAATAATTGACCATTTTGTTGCAAACATTTCTTTTTCTTCTTTTTTTGTCTCTTTTTCTTTCCCGCATTATGGAAGAGTTGTTTCGATTGCATTTGGCAGCTCGTGCACGTTTCAAAAATCAAAGAAAAAAAAAGATTGATTTTTGGGGCAATTACCAGACAATATGACGATAGCCACACTTGAAGTTCAGTGACATTAGTAATAACAACCATTTATATATATCTGTGATCACGTTATTCACACAGCAAACTGTATTTGCTGATGAACAAGCAGGAAAAAAAAAGAAAAAGGAAACTCGTAGATAGCAGCTTTCGTTAAAGACGAAAACAAAGTCTACTTAATTGGCGCAGAGGAAAAAAAAAGTTTGTATGATGAGCTGCCGGGCTCTTTTTCAATAAACTGAAATTGCCTATTTTCGCGCACAAGATGAAAATGAATTTTGGGTACACCTGTCGAAAGAGCAAAAAAAAAGGCAGCGATGGGAGAAGCGACGAGAAATGTTAAACGAAAAAAAATTTTTTTCGCTGTTTCTTTTTTGTTCTGCTCACGTGCGCAAAAAAAGGGGCGTCTCTTTGGGGTATGAGCTTGCTGTCACAGCGATCGGGGAACTTGTGCTGTCATTCGTGCGAAAGGTAGCGCGCTTAAAAATATCCGACATGTTTTTCTGCGGTGAGACTTCCTGAATCTGCACACAGCCGTTTTGGACCACAATTTCGTCCATTGCCGATATCCACTGAACCGGGTGAGCAAGCTGCGAAGCCAAAACGGCTGCGGTGATCTCACGCACACTCTTCTGCTCTACTCCCGATTTGAAAGTATCAGCAACGATGCTGCTCTGATAACGTCCGTTGTGCACTACTTCGCCAACATTAATGCTCTGCATTGACGATAATGTGGCATCCTGAAATGCCTTGTCAAACGGATCGAAAGTTTTGCCTGTCAGATTTGTGACCCAAAGCGGGTTCTTGTGGTCAAGCCTGTTCAGTTCCCCATGAGACGATAGAGAAAACAGATCGCGAAGGGTGCCTTCATCAGGCAGGGCAGAGCGCACCACTGGGAGAAATTGATCCATTGCCTGGCGTAGGCGACTGGAATGAAAAGGCACTTCCACCGTCAGCGGTATGAACCACGTTTTTCGTTTGAGTCCACTCCTACCATCTTCTTGCAAAGTAAGGTGCGTCAGCTCGTCGAGCGACGGGGTGAATCCGTCATCTGCGCCTCTCATAAACCTTCGAAACATGGTGCGACTACCGTATTTTTTATAGGCCGTTGAAACTAAATCGGTGTCGTTCACTTTATTCGGGTCCTTTGCAATTCCGTCTTTTTTGTCAATGCGCACTGACGTTAAAGCGTGTCCCACTAAGTCCTCAAAGTCTTCGGCGCCTTCGCAATTCGCGCGAAACTGAGGGTCAAGGCACTTTCCTAAAACAGCCAACCCGACCGGATCACCCGCAACAACATACTGCTGGTGACGCAAGTTTAAATTGACCACCTCAACAAAGGACGACGTTTGCGCTAATGCTGCAGCGATGAGTTCGACCAGAGCAAAAAACATTTTGTCTGCGGTGTCGTTGTCCTTATCAAGCTGCGCGCGTTGCGGATTGCAGGCGTAAAGTTTCCAATCTCCTCTCCGCACGCCTTTACACGCCTCTTCCATCAGGAGTCCGCGCTTAAATGTTAGGTCAACAGCTGTCTCAGGCGAGAAGACGCCCAGTGCGGTTAACGCTGTAAATTCGCCTAAGCTGTGCCCAGCAAAGCATTTAATTTGCTCGTTTTGCAACTGTGGATAGTCTTGCTGCAATTTGGTAAATGCTAGCATCTGCGCGGCAAGAACGCAGGGTTGGGTGAAAAACGTGTACTGCAAGACGCCTTCGGCATGCGTAATCGCGTGGGTCCGCGGAGCTGATTCTTTTGTCACGAGAAGCTCGGTGCACGGTCTTTTACACACCGTGTCAACGTCAAAAGCGTCTGCCCTCGTCATGGTCTTTTTGGGGTTTTCCTGAATAATATCCTGTAGCGAAACTCCGAAATTGCACATCATGCGCTCCTGCATGCGACTCCACACTTCAGCAACTGCAGAGTCGGATGGGAGCGACATGCACATACCTTTGCAGTGGGTTCCTTGACCCGAGAATATAAGTGCGTTTTTCATTTTCCTTTAAAATGAATCTATTTGACCTCATCATGAAAATGTAGGTAAAATAAAATAAATATATGTATAATTTTTATCGTTGTAAAGCAGATAAAAATTAAGCAAGACAAGGGAGCAGAGAAGCGCAATGAAAAATTAAACTAGTTATAGATTTATTTATCTTTTTTTTTTTGCTTTGTCATTGCAATGACTAAAACGCAATCTTGTTTTTTGATTTTGCGGTGGATTCACCACTAAATTAGCGTAGAGGTACTGATCATATTGGCATTAAACAATTTTATTATTTGATGCATTGAGGGTGCCTAACACCTGGGGTTGCAACACAGCCTATACTTTGTTCTGAATGTTTTTGAGTAAATAATTTACGGTGTCAATTTTTTACAGTTGTTTTCCTTAGGATAATTAATTAAAGCAGATGGAAAGTCATTGACATTGTTAGTTAGTCAATTGTACAAAACTTCTTCTAAGTGTTTGGCTTTTGTGTCGTCACAAATACAAAACTTGAAGTGTAATTATCTTTTGGACGCAGAACTTGCTTTCACGGTAGCGCAGCCTCTTTCTGTTAGTAAAAATATTCCGACATCTTTGTACC
>MDUD01009821.1:0-16523 GCA_002216565.1 Crithidia mellificae
CTACACCATCCTCAACTGCAAGGACAGCTCCGTTTCCACTGTCGAGGACACGGAGGCGGTGGGGCAGACCCGCTTCGACCTCGAAACGCTGTGGTCGTACCGCAGCTGCAAGCAGCTCGGGGGCAACCGGTACACCCGGATTCGCGGTGCCCTCGGCACCTACCACTGTGGTGGCTTCTTGCTCGACGTCCCCATCTGGGTTCAGCGCACAGCGGCGTCAATTCGCACGCATTCCGCCGTCGTCGTCCCCCCTGACTACTCCAATCGCGTCTCCGATTCGTCAGCATCGACCGCTTGGCCCGAGACGCGAAACACAAGCTTGCCAAACACGAGCGACAACTCCACGGCGGACCTGCCGCCGACTCTTGGCACCGCCGAACAGGCGTTTCCCTTTACAGATGGCAGCCTGAGCTTTCAGCGCATTGCGCTTTCGCAACTGCAGTCCATCTACCTGAAGCCGCTTTTCTGGGATGCCTCGACCCCGTTTGTCGACAATTACGCCACGCGCATGGTTGTGACAGAGGTGCTCTTCTACAACCCCGCGCTGCAGCGCTTTGCGGCGGTGAAGTTGATGGGCGAGGTGACGAGCAGCGGGTCGTGGACGACGACGGCGCTGCTGCGCAGTGCCCGGGTGTGGACGCGCGATGACACCGGCAAAGGCATCTTCTACGCGGTGGTGATGGCCATGACGGTGGTGTGGCTCATCTCCTTTGTGGCGGAGGGGGTGATGTTTGTGCGACGGCGTGTCGCGGAGCGCAGGGAAGGCGGCGGCGCCGACGCAGGGGCGCGACTGAAGGTGCACCGTGAGAGCAAATCTGGCATTGACGGAAAACGCAGCAACAACATAAGCAGAAGCAGCAGTAGGAGTCGGAGCAAGGGCAAACCAATGCGCACACGAGACACAACCGGACTGAGCTACAGCTCCGTCGCCACCGTTCGGGTCATGGCCGCCGCCGAGTACCTCTTCTCCGCACAGAACTTGATGACGTTCGCAATTGTTGCGCTGCTCGTCGTCCTCGTTGGCTGCCGCATTGCGTCCATCGTCTACAGTGTTCGCTCCGTCCCCACCCTTGATGTACTGATCAGCATGACGAGGTATCCCATGCAGCTCGAGTACCTCTTTTATCTTGATCAGTGCCAGCTCTACGTCGGGGCTGTCGTGCTGATTCTGCTCTTCTACCGCGGGCTGTGCTTCGTGACGTTTGACACGCACGCGGCGCGGGTGGTGCGACTGCTGGCGCGCGCGCAGTCGGCCCTCTGCGGGTACATTTTTCTCTCGCTGCTGACCACCACCGCCTACGCGATGACCCTCACCACCCTCTTTGGCACCTCCGTCTGGAGCTTCCGAAGCGTCGATGCCGCCTTCTACACGCTTCTGCGCGTGATGACGCGGCAGCACGACATCAACGCCCTCACCAAGGATAGCGGGGAGCCGACGACGGTGGCGTTTGTCCTCTTCTCCTACCAGATTATGGGCGTGCTGGTTCTCTTCAGCCTCGCCGCGGGCGTCCTCGTGCACAGCTTCAATGAGATGCGCAAGGAGGAGCCGTCGCCCGTGTTGGCGGGCTACCAAATTCGGTGGCTGCTGCGGCGGGCGTGGCGGTGTGTGTCGCAGCCGCGGTGGTGGCCGCGGTGGGTGTGGCGGTGGTGCGGCGGTTACGGCGATGCGGCACTGCTGCGGCACGCCGCCCGCTGCCTGCGCGGCTACCGCGCCGCCACGTATCCAGCTCTCGACCACGTAGAAGGAGAGCTGCGGCAGCTGCTGGGCCGAGATGAGTTCGTGGAGGCAATGCACCACGACAGTGATGCTCTTCACATGGCAGAGGCAGCGACACCGTTTTTCTCCTTCTCCCCCACGTCGTCCACCGGCGCAGGGGCAGCGGGAGCCTCAACGCCCAGTGGAATCTGGATGACCTGGACCACGCGCTCCTCCAGTGAGGCCACGAGCTGCACGCCTTCGTTGGGGGTCGGGAGTCGCACTGGACGTGATGCCGAGGAAGTGGACGCCGACCAACGACGGCAACAGCCCCCGCACCAGAGCCGACACCGCAACCGCTACGGCGAAGGTGACGGGAGCACATCGAACAGCGACATTGCAACTCTGCGCAGCCGCGCTTCGCTGGCGTACGTGTCGCCCACAGGCGCTGCTGCTGCCGCTGCGGGTGCTGCGGCAGAGGCGCGAGAGCGGCAGCGGCGACGATGGCAGCAGCGCTGGGCCTCGTACCCGGTGACAGAAATGTGGCAAGATGTTTTTGAGGACTGGCTGGCCTCTACGACGTCGGAGGCGAGCTTGCACTACCGCGAGGAAGTGGTGTGGCTGCGCAACGGCGTGCAGTCTGCCGTCGGTGATAATCTGTCGCACGCCAAGGCCTTCCCGCAGCGATTAGCGGAGCTGGAGCGCAAGCTGAGACTGCTGGAGAGCCACTTCCGCGAGAACGAGCTAACCACGACAGCGTCAGATAAAGCGGACCGGGACGAGAAGAGCGACGGGCCAGGTTAAGGAAAGATAGCAAAGTGAATGTCTGATCTGGTGGGCTGTGCGTTGTTAAAAACTTCACTGCTGCCGTCCTGTTCTTGTCTTTTGCTTCTTGTGTATGCAAGGGCACCGAGGTCCTAGGGTTGCGTTCCGCCTCCGTCGTGCGTCGCCGCCTCAGGTACTTCTTACTGCGACGAAAAACCGTTTCCCCTATCTTTAACTTTTTTTTTTCTGCATCTGCTTCTCTGAGTCACCTGGCTTGTACATAGCTCAAATAGAAGAGAAAAGCGGATTTTTGCGAGTTATCTTGAGTTCAAATCCGTGGCAGCTTTTTGAAGTCTTGCAAGCAACTGTAATCAGCTTTTTTCGTGTCACCTTGGCGTTACGGCCCTCCAGTGGAGAGATCAAATTACAGAAATAGTCGTTTTCATGCAAAGATTCTCGACGCAGATGTATTTATTTCCTTTTTCGGCCTCCTTTCGAATGAAAATCTTCTTTTTTGTTCTGACGTGTTTGCGCTTTTCGACTGATTACCACACACCCCACCACACACACACATAAAAAAAAAAAACGTGTTTTAAAGCGTATTCAATATTTATTTTCTCTGATTGCCGTCAAGCGTATTTGTTCTTCTTCTCTGTCTTGCTCTTCGCAAAAAGCCGCAACTTTCAGTTTGCGCACGAGCGCTTTTCGTCGGACTTACAAACAGTCACACATTTATACACGTTTCTTTTTTTATTTGTTCATCACTGTCCCTAGCTCCCACATTTGTCTAATGGCCATCGGACTTGGGCGGACGATCGGGAGCCCTGTCTATCTCTTCTTCCAAATTATTCATGGCGTCAGCCTTTTCTTTGTCATGCTAGGCGTGTCACGTGTCTTGCTGGGGATGCTGGAGCTGACTAGCAGCGCCACACCCATTCCATCCACCATGCCACCCGCCAGTAAAACCTCCGTTGCCTTGCGATCAGCAACAGGGGCTGCAGCAGCCGTCGCAACGCCGTTCAATCACGTACCAAAAACCCCTTCTTCATCTACTCTCCCCATGTGGCCGTTGAAAGTTGAAACGTTAGCCAACACTGTGTCTTCTTCTTTCAACCACAACACAGGCGCGCAGCAGACACATCGCCGCCGTGTTGATGAGGCAGCCGACGCAGAGCACACCACCGCCGCCAGCACGACGAACACAAAAACGAGCACGAGCACAGACGACGCCACCGCGGCCACGCTGCCCTTCTCAGTCCGGCTAAGCGCCTGCTTTCACGTTCCGCTGCTGTCCCTCTTTCGCAGCCCCGTCCCCATCTACACCGCCGAGGTACCCGACAGCGCCGTGACAACTCGCTCGCCGGCTACCACGGCGAAGACGCGCTCAGCGCACCGCTACGACGGCAGCACTGGCCGCTTTTACGCGCAGCACCTCGTCGGCGCCGCCCTCTCCGCCTACCCCCTCGCCGCCCTCTTGCAGCGCCGCAAGTTTGTGCTAGACTTCGTGATGACCATCTACGTCGCCTACTGGCTTGTCACGAACGTGATGCTGCAGGCGGTGCTGGGCGGCGGCACCTTGCACTGGTGGGCTGCTTGCTGCTTCGGCGGGGCCACCATGTACGCGACCACGTACGTACTCTGTCGACGCAAGGAGATGCAGGAGGTGAAGCTCTCGAGTGGCGGTGGCAATGGTGGTGGTAGTGGTGCCACGGGTATCGTGGGCAACCACGTCGCGACGTCCACGACGACGGCGGGAAATGCCGCAGCGGCAGCGCACGCGGCCAACACCAGTGCCTCGGCTGCGACGTGGCATAAGGAGGATGCGCGGGAGATGGAAGAGGTACGACCGGCATTTCAGGACGCCTTCAGTCCAAGTGGGGTGGCAGCGGTGGCCAGCAGCGCTGTCGCGAGCTTCTTTCAGGATAAGGTGGGCCGTGGACGGGCAGGGGGTGCCGGGGTGCCATCACCCAAGCCCGCCGCGGTGGTGGTGGACATGAGCGGAGCCGATGAGGCGCCATTTAAAAGCAAGTCAATTTAGGTGGTGGTGTCTTATATATTTTTTTTTCTTGCTTTGAATGGCGTGGCTGCGAGTCAGTTTTGTGCTTTTCCTTTGCTGCGCTTGTCTTTCCCTTGCGGGTTTCCATCGCTCTGCTGCTTCACAACAGCTGCAAAAAACAGCATCGAGTTTTATTATGTTGCTTCTGCTAAAACCAACTCTTTTTCCTATAAATGGGCTATCAGTGCAAATTGCGTTTTCTACAACAGAATAGAATAAGCCAAAAAAAAAAAACTGTAGAAATTCT
Organism: Crithidia mellificae; assembly: GCA_002216565.1. Lineage (NCBI taxonomy): Eukaryota > Euglenozoa > Kinetoplastea > Trypanosomatida > Trypanosomatidae > Crithidia > Crithidia mellificae. The sequence goes on from MDUD01009821.1 coordinate 4,765, forward strand.
GAAACCGCTAGGATTTGTAATTATTATCATTCTAGTCAATCTTGGATAGTCCTTATCAGCCCATAAAAAAGAAATTATTCGGGTTCCCAGTAAATTTTGTTCTGGACTGCGAACCAGAGTCTGCAAAGAAAAGAGTATTTGTGTGTATGTGTACGTGTGCGAGCGTCTGCCGCCTTGCATCTTTTTTGAGTCGAAAGGATAGGTTGAAGGATTACATCCTGCATCCGTAATTCTCCAGTTAAAATGTCAGATGGAAAACTGCTGATTGATGAACACCCTTGACTTTCGAATTGTAAGCGAACCTATTCCTCCTTCATTTTCTCAAGGGGTTTACTCTTTCTGAAACTGCGTTTTTATATGTTGCTTTCCTGTCACCTCTCCACAATTTTCTGCACCATTAACGCTTCTATCCAATTCTGTTACTAAACAACAACTGACAATTTGTGTTGCAGAACGCTTCACTGTTCCTACAGCGAAGTTAGCAATCTGTCATACTGCTTCTTTTCCGCTTGCCCTCATACAAAACAAATAACCCGCAGCTCGTTTTCTTTATCATTTCAAACTCTCCACAATCGGTGAGGAGCAATTCTTTTGCACTTTAAAACTAGATACTTGACAGTAGGTGCTGAGGAAGTGACCCCACTGTGAGTGTAGCAAAATGGTTCGTCACTGCGCTGCCCAGCGGAAGCTGCGCGCGCTGCTCGGGGTTGCCGTACTCTGCGGTGCCCTCGTGATGGCGCTTGCCACGTCGTCCGCGCACGCCTTCTACGTCCCCGGCTCGAAGGAAAAAGCGTACAAGGTCGGCGAAGCGGTGCCGTTCAACGTCAACTCCCTTCGCTCGTCGTCTGAGGCTTTTCCGATCAACTACAAAGACATGCCTTTCTGTCAGCCAAAGGAGCTAGTGCCGAAGTCGGAGTCGCTTGGCGAGATTATCTGGGGTGACCGACAGTACAACTCTCTCTACTCCGCCGAGATGCTGACGGAGAAGCTGTGCACGCCGGTGCCGCAGTGCGACTTCGAAGCCGTCTCCGCGAAGATTCGCGCGCAAAAGAAGAAGATGGAGAAGATGATCAACAACTACTACCGCGTGTACATGAACATTGACAACCTCCCGGCCTTCACAAACCACTCCGACCCTGCCTCGCCGATGGGACAGTGCGCGGCGAAGGTGGGCAAGGACGACGGCTTTGTTCGGCAACGCGGGTACCCGCTCGGCATCTCGAAGCGGTGCACCACGGAGCCGCTGCTCAACAACCACCTCAGCTTCAGAATCCATTACAACACGGACAGCAACAGCTCCACCGAGACGCCGGCGTACATCGTGGTTGGATTGGATGTAGAGGCCTCCAGCATAGCGTGGGAGTCGGCGGACAAATGCACCGATGAGACGTCCGTGGCCAACGCGATGGCGACCGCCGGCCCGCTGAAGGTGTCTGATGTGATGAACAAGAACAAGACGGTGTACTGGACCTACAGCTACACCTGGGTGAAGAGCGACTTAAAGTGGGGGACGCGGTGGGACTGGTACCTCAACAGCGCCGCCGCGGCGGACCGCTCCAACCACATCCTCTCCATCACCCTCTCCGCCGTGATTGTCCTCTTTGTGGGTAGCTCCGTCTTCTGCCTCCTTCTGCGCGCGCTGCACAAGGACTTTAACCGCTACAACTCTGAGGACCCGGAGGACCTGCAGGAGGAGACAGGGTGGAAGCTGATCCACGCGGATGTCTTTCGCCCGCCCTTCTACGCGAACTGGCTCGCCATCTTCGTCGCCAACGGCTGCCAGATCATCTGCACCGTTGCCGTCGTGCTCATCGTCGCGATGCTCGGGTTCCTGTCCCCGTCCCGCCGCGGTGCCCTCGTGTCGGCGATGTTCTTCACCGCCATCTTTACCTCCATCGTCGGCGGCTACGTTTGCGGAGTGCTGCTGCAGTACCTGAACTGCCGCGCCTGGAAACACATCTTCCTGTGCAGTCTCACCTTACCTGGTGGTCTGCTGCTGCTGTACCTCTTCCTCACGATCATCAACGTTGCCCACGGCGCCACCACGGCCGTCCCTTTTCTGACGCTGCTGCAGATCGTGATGTTGGTGGCAGCGGTGAGTCTGCCACTCACGGTGCTCGGCGGGTCCATCGCGTTTCGCCAGCAGCCCATCTCCAACCCCACCCGCGTCGGCCGCCTCGCGCGTGAGATCCCGGAGCAGAGTCTGCTGAACAAGCCCATCTTCATGTACGCCTTCTTCCCCTGCGTGCCGATGATTGTCGTGCTGATTGAGATGTACTACATCATGCAGGATCTGTGGGCGGGTCAGATCTACTACTCCTTCGGCTTCCTTGCCCTGACGGCGACGATTTGGGCGCTGGCGTGTGGGCTGGTCACCATCTCTTGCTTGTACTACGTGCTGTGCTACGAGAACCATCGGTGGTGGTGGGTGGCCTACATTGTGCCGGGAGGGGCGGGTGTGCACATGTTCATCGTAGCGCTTTACTTTTTCGCCACGCAGCTGAACGTCGTGTCGTTTGCGTCCGCGGTACTCTTCTTTGCATACATGGGAATGTTCTCGTACATGTATGGCTTAGCCGCCGGTGCAATTGGTCTTATCACCTCTATCGTTTTTGTTCGCAAGATCTACTCCAGTATTAAAATTGATTAATTTGAAAGGAGAAGCGTGCCTCTTTTTCTTTTTTACCAGTTGTCAAACTGGAACCAACGCGTTTTTCCCAGTTTGTTCTTGTTTAAGTAAGCGTTTGTCTGCATCCTTTTTTTTTCTTGTTTGTACCTGGAGATGCGTTGACGAATTTGGCTTTTTTTTTATTGGCGCCTCGCTCTTCTGTAGGGTTGCGAAAACGGCGTCTATTTCGCTTAGTTGCTCCTCCGCTTGCTGTGCTCTTTATTGTCTTTTTGTTGCTTTTTTGGTGCTTTTAGATTAAAAGGTCTATATTGTCGCTGTGGCTGATGATCTTTTTTTTTCTTACCCTGTACGAGATACAGTGAGTTTACAATTTGATAAGTTTGACATATTTGAGTTTCTTTCTTGACGGCTTTATTTTTCTTTGTTGTTGTGCCAGCACACCTGCACACACGCGCCCGTATACGTACATGCACAGCTTCATCCTTTTGCTATCGCCGACTCGCCCCTCCCCCCTCCCGTGCAACTATTTATTTCCACTGTGAGAAGAAATTGTTTTCTTCCGTTGACTGCGGGGATTTTCGACTCTCTCTTTCGTTATCTCTTTTTTTTTTCTCATCATTTTCATCAATGGTGTATCTTCACTTGAGCTTTGGGAGTTCAGCTCGTCAAATTAATTGACTGATACAGCACATGGGCTACATACCGTGCATTTTGTGCAATTTACGAGAAAGAGATAAACGAGCAAGAAGCAAATAATAATAGTAATAATCGTTTTTTGGCGTGGAGAAAGCCGCAGCGAAAAGAGAGTAATTACGAATTGATCGCTCATGCCCAGTAATCAAAGCCTGCGTAGGCGCTAGCGTGAAGTTGAGCAGAGGAAACAAGAGCTGGTCTTGGTGTAAAGCCGTTTAAAGAACAAGAAAAACACGTACGTTTTGATGTTTGCGCTTCATCGATAACGCATTCAAACAGAATCAAAATAGAGTGAACGCTTTGTTTCGACAACTTTGGCACTTTAGACTTCTATGAAAAGTGCAAAATGCTTTGTCAGACTGTACAGCTCTTTGTCCTGCAGGATTTTGCGCCATTAATTACATGCTTTCCCTTTTTTTTTACGTTTCTTTCTCTTCTTTGATTTGTCCCTCCATACACTTGGCCTCGCACAAACATGCGTTTTGCCTACATCTCTTGGCACTTTTGATCTCCCGCTACGAACCCCGTGGCGACGATTATCAAACACTGACAAATTTGCAAAACTTGACGACACTCGAATGTTACAAACAATTCTTTCATCCTTCCTGCACCGTAAACAGCCTTTCACAGCACACACCTATAGTAGGTATCCAACACCTTTCTCGCGGCCAATTCAGAGAAAGGACGGCTCACACCTTCGTCGACAACATCCGATCAGCGTGGGTCAAAATTCGACTACTACGACTTCCGCTAATTTTACATTTAAGAAAAATAAAAACACATCCACAACACCAACGACACCACCGACTAAAACAACAACAAGAACCCAAGACCGTCGCTCAGCAAAAAAGCAAGCAAAGTGCACCACCTTCGTGGCCTCCTCCATTTCTTCTTCTCATCGTCCTCTTTTTTCTTTTACATAATTTTTCCATCTCTGTTTATCTTGACGGTGCACCGGCTCCCCTCAACCCCCACTTGCGGCAATTTGTTTTTGTTTTCTTTACGTTGTTGCTTTCTGCTATTGCGTCACAACAGTCGGGGTGGAGAGTTCCACGTTGCTTTCTTCTCGCTAAGGTGGTCAGTTGACAAAGTGCGTGGTGTCTTGAAGAAGCCTCGCATTGCTTTGTGGAGCAAAATTCTTTTGCTCAATTAAAAACAATTGTTTGATTTTTGTACAGATAGACTTCTTCTTTTTATTTTCTTTGTCTTTCTTCTCCTTCTTAATTATTTCTGTAGCTAGCGTTTTCAACGCTTTCCCAACCTAACCGCACACCCTTTTTTTTCTGGTTCGCTACCTTCTCGCTCTATATTTCTTCAGGGTTTTTTTCATAGACACTGACTAAACGTACAGAGCCCCCATTGTTTTTCCTTTGCTTTGTCTCCTTTTTTTTTTCTTCTTTTTTCTGTAGCCCTATTGACCGTAGTGACTCTGGTATTCCTTCCCTCCTCCTCTGCGCGAGCTATTCACCAACAGTGCGCTCACGCAGTTTTCTGGATATCCTCTTTTTTGATTTCCTTTTTTTTCTGTTATTTTGTTAAATACCGACAGCTTTTTTACTTTTTTCTCCTCCCTCTGCCATTGTTTGGGGTTGCCTTCTCTCTTTTCTGACTTCGACTTTTCTTTCTCTGTTTTTCATCCGTTCTCTCTTATTCATTGTATATTGCGCGTCCTTCCCTGTTTCTTCTTTCCCCTTTTTTGTTCCACCGCTTTGCCTCTTTTAAACTCCCTTTTTTTCTTGTGACTGTGCACCTTTTCCTCCCTTAACCAGTGTACTGATACACACATATAAGATTAGTTTAGCTGCCTCTGTCGCTCTTCTTTCGCAAGCTGTCTGTTTCTCCTTCTATTGAGGTCTTGGGAGTGGTGCTTGATATGTCTTCCAGAATGGGCACATCACCACGGCTCAACGACGAGGCGTCTGTGCAGGCGCGCGAGTCTGGGTCTCTGGCCGAGACAACGCCTTCGCGAAGAAGTGCGCGCAGCAGCGTCACGCTAATCAGCGCATCAGCGGTGGCGGCAACAGCAGCCACGGCCGCCACACGAACGCCGTCGGTCGGCGCGTCATCGCAACGCGGCTCCACGCCGTGCTCGCCGCTCACGACGGTTTGGGCGAAGCCGCCGCCGCGGGCACGCTCGCAGGCCGTCGACTCCCCGCGCCGCCTCTCCGGCTCAACCGGCAGCCTCGTGCAACGACGCCCCTCCACCTCTTCTTCTCGCGGGAGCACTGCACACACACGCGAGGTGGACTCGCGACGCAGCTCCAGCGCCACCGCACCCGACTCCGGCCGAGGGCCGCGTGTGCAAAACGGCTTCAGCCTCGCGACCACCACGCCTCACACGTTCTCCTCCATTCAGCAGTTCACCACGGAGGCCGCACCCGCTGCCGGGGCCCCCACGTCAAACCGACGCACCTTCACCCGCCCGCTGCTGCGCCGGTCATCAACAGACCCTGCAAGGAGCAACGTCGCTAGTGGCAGAGGCAATAATGGAAATGCGAGTAGTGGGACTCACAACAACAACAACCATCTTAGCAGCGGCAGCTCTGGCAGCGGGCGCAGAGACGAGCGAGCCTCGCGGGGTGTGTTCCACACATCCGCCGCAGCCCTCCTTCAGCAGGAGCGGCGCGAGACTCGCGTTCACGACGCGGCCTCCGCAGCGGCGGCCACCGTTAAGATCTCTTCTTCTCCCTCGACTGCGCCTCGTCTGAACGGCGACGGCCGGCAGACGCACACGCGCAGCAGTGCCGCCAGCACAGCCGCTGATGATGAGGCGGCGGGGGCCACGACGTGCGGCAGTCATCCCTCCTCTGCCGCCTCCTCTCCGCTGCTCCACCCAAGCGAACGGCCAGCAGAGGCGTGTGCAGTCGATGAGGAGTCGGCCGGGACTTCCCCGCTGCTCTCGACGGTGCCGCCTACGCGGCACGCGGAGTCTGCGCTGGCGCTCGAGCACGGCGCGCTGGCGCGCACCTACACCCCTGCCAGTGACGGCCGCCGAGGCGTTTCGCCTCGCCACGCCGCCGGTGACGACTCGGCCTCCGCCACCGCAGCGGAGGCTGGCAGGGCCGTTCCGGCGGTGGAAGAGAAACCGTGGCTGGCGAAGCCGGAGGGTGGCGGAATCTTGAAGCGGCGCAGCTCCCACGCCCGTCATCACCGCGCGGATGCCGTTCTTGTTTCCTCCAGACCGAGCGGCCGTGGACGCGCCCCTCTCAGCGCCACTGTGCCGCCACCGCCACCCCCACCAACAACAATAGCGGCAACGAAGGCGACGCTGACGGCGACAGTGGTGTCATCCAGCTCGCCGTCCGCCAACTCGACGACGGCCAGCAGCAGCGGCCCTCACCATCTGCGGCTCTCCCGCCACGTACGCTTCGACGAGGCCAACATCGAGTATCTGGATGCGTCGGCCAGCCACGTCATCCACAGCGATAGTCAACTTGGCGTGCAGCTGAACAACGTGGAATGGGCCACGGTGATGATGTCGCCGGAGGCGGCGCAGGGCGGCAGCGCGGCACGTCGACCCGACAGTGGGACGGCGGTGTCGATGGGGAAGGCGAAGCCGAGCGCGTGGGGGGCCGATTCGGAGTGGTTCAACGCCGAGTTCGGAGCACAGATGGAGCCGCACGCCGACCACTCCGATCTGTCCTCGCCGGCCCTCGCCCACGACTCGTCCACGTCACTCCTGTCCACTTCCTCGCTGACCATCGAGGTCGGGACACCCGTCTCCGCAGGTACGATGTCGCCACCGCCGGCGTCCGCCCCGACACACCCTGCCTCGGCCCACAACATAGAAGCGGACGCGGTGCCAGACTTAACCACCGCGAAGCGGCGCAAGACACGCTCGAAGGCAAGTGCGGTCAAGAAGACGAAGGCCGGCGGTGCAGGGCGGTCAAAGCGGCCACCCACGCCGCCTGTCCCGCTGCACCACGACACGACAGCATCAACCGCATCAGCAGGAGCAAATGCGGAGACGATGAGCGAGGACGATCTACGCGGCTCCTCGCCTGTGCTGGCCTACGACCGCGACCCGCTGAACTGCACAGCCAACCCGTCCACCTCCGCGGCAGCGCCGTGGGGGCTGCAGTCACTGAGCCGCACCGCCCCTGCAGCGCCGTACACCGCCAACGACGGCCTCGTCCCCGCCCCGCCGCTCTCGATCGGGGCGCTGCGGCAGCGCACGACGTCGCCGTCGCCCACGCCGTCCGCCTCCCCGTCTCCGCCGGACACGACGGGCGCGAGCGGCACCGGCGGCGGCCGTGGCGGGCGGTCGAGTGGCAGCCGGCCTCGGTTGTCCTCGCCTGGTGTCTCCTTCACCAACGTCGACTTCACGTCACTGAACATGGAGGACGGCTTTGACGACCCGCGTGCGGCCGAAGATGCGCTGAACTCCGCAGCCCCGCCCAGGCTGGCGCTGTCGCAGCCGCTGCCGTCTGCGTCGTCCCCGCGCGCCGCGGACGCCACGGCCGAGACGGAGGACAGTGGGGAGTTGAGCGAGTCGCCGTCCTCTTCCAGCGCGTTGCAGCTGTCTGAGGGTGAGCGGCGCCTCTTGTGTGCCGTAATGCACGTCAACCAGCAGGGCCGCCCGTCCCGCTCTCAGCCCCAGACGAGCGGCAACTCGCCCCTTCACAACGGGATTCACAACAACAATAACAATAACAGCAGCAACAGCAGCAGCAGCAGTCCTCGGGTTTCGCTAAACGGCACCGCTACTGGTATAAATCCCACATCGGCCACCACCCCGGCTTCTACCACTACCCCCAACTCTGTAAGCAACGAAGCGAATGGTGCTGGCCGCCACGGCAACGTCACCCAGGCGCTGCGGGAGTCCGTGCGTACGTTGGGCGACCCCCGCAGCGATCTTCTCTCCTCCGGCCTCCGTCAGTTCTTGAACGGCGAGACCACGCAGACGCAGCTGTTGACACTGCCGCACAAGAGCGGCGCGGATGGCCAGCGGACCTCCTCGCCGTCCCCCAGTGCCCCCGTCTCACACGACGCCGCGTTCTACAGCAGCAGCAACTGTGGTGCTGCGAATCTTACGCTCTCTCGCACCCGCCGCTCCGAGTCGGCCTCGGGCCGCATTCGCGTCCTCAGCACCCCGCTCAGCACCACCACGACGGCGACACACCCCCACGGGCAACTACGTGCGGAGAATAAGCTGGGTGCGACGGTGAGCGGCGGTGCAGTCAGCGGCGCTGTGCTGGTGCCGAGCTCGAGCACCACCCCCCTCTCCTCCAGTAGCGCGGAGAGCCCGCTGAAGATTACGCTGACGCGTGGGTACAATGGGCGGACCAGCGAGCTAAATTCCTCGCAGGGCCACCCCAGCGCGGGCGGTTCCTCGCTCTCTCGCACGACGGGGGCGATACGCGGGTCTGGCCAGGAAGCCATCGAGGTGCCTCCCACGCTCACAGCGCAGCACACCCGGTCCAATCGCCGGGTCGCCGTTGCCGGTCACAGTGGCGAAGACAATGCGGATCTGCGAAACACGATGCCGGTGTCGCTGGCAAAACCGGCACTGCATCGAGCATCGTCTCGCCGGCGGTCCACAACGACCTCAACAACGGCGGCCCCTGCGCGGTCGAAGAAGGCGGCAAAGGCGGCTGCGACGAAAGCAGAGGTGGGGGCGGCGGGCGCCGCAGCTGGCAGTGAAGACGACAGCGACGACAGCGACGACGACGACGCCGAGCCGCACCTTAGCGCACCCGTTCCCACACCCCGCACTGGCGCAGCAAGCACAGGCACTAATCGGCGAAGGAGCCTGTAACGCACACGTCGGAGTTACGAAGGTCTGAGTGCACGAGAAGAGGAATGAAGGAACAATACAAAAAGAAGAGCGTGAAAAAAAGAAAAAATAGTTTTCTTTGTGCTAGTGCTGAGCTTCTTTCCTTTTTTTTCTAACGCAGCTCTCTCTCCCCTTTCTTTCACTGCTCCTTCCTCTTCTTCACCACACGCTTCTTTAGCCTGCTGATTGAACTGCATTCCGTACGCTGTCATTTTTGTTGGCTTTATTGTATACGCTGGAATGAATCGTGGGGTTTCCTTCTCGTGTAAAAGAAGGGTTTTATTGTCAAGTTAGCGAGTGTATTGTTGAGTTACCTTTTTTTTTCTGGCGTTTTGTCCCCTTTCCCTACAAGGGGTGTTGATGTTAGCTATTTTTGATGAGGCAGTGCTTCTTCCTTTCCTTCTCTTTTGACTTACCGCTACATGTTCCAAGTTTTTGTTTTGCTTTTGTTTTGCTTCTTTTTCGGTTTTTTCTTTCCTACATTTGTGTATTTGCCGATTGCGGGTCGCATGTGCTCTTTTTTTTTTGTTTGGTGACCGCAACCCCTAAACGGCAGATAAAAGCAAAGTATTTTTTTTAACAATTTTTTTTCCTGAGTTGTGTAGTGTCACCTCTTTCTTTTTTGCTTCATGTTTCACAAAGTTTTTCTTTTATATTCCATTTTCCTCTTAAAAAAACACTTTATATTCCGTTATATTGTCTATTCTCTTGGTGCGCGTGTGCATTTCGCAAACACACACATTTCCACCCCCCAGATCCACAAATACAAACGTACCTTTCATTGCCGCTGTGTTTTTCACACCTGTATATCTAAGTGTTACTCTCCACTTCGCAATTTACGAGGACTTTTTATTTTTTATTCACTACTTGTTTTTGTATATTTAGATGCCTCTTCATGACTGTGCGCACCTGTGCAGTGTTGGTCTTTTACGCACAGGGCCGCTAAAGAATTGCGGCAGTGAAGGTGAAGGTAGTAACAGCAACAAAGAAGATTAAGGGAACATAAATTGAGATGCTGAGTTACCGCAGCAAGAGAATAAAATTATCGAGTGACGGCAACATTTGACTATAAAGTTATCCGGCTCAAAATCAAAATGGCGGCTTACTTTGTATTGGCTCAACTTTTTTGCTCGGACAAATTCTGTCAAAGTGAAGAGTAGTAATTCTTTGCTTTTATTTTTAAGGGTTAATTGGTTTACACAGAGGTATCGATGTTTAAAGCCCGCCGCTTTACAATGATAGACTCCAATGCACTCAGCTAACGTACTTTACCTTAGTCAAGACAGTACCACCTTTATCCCTTCAACAATAAGGCTCGTCAATTATGGAGTGTCTTTACCCCTCTCTCCCCTCTTTATCTTACTTCTAGTCATCAGCACATCTTGAAAGCATTTTGACACACACACACACACACATACACACACACAGATCAGGTTTAAGCTTGTCGATCTCACAAGGGGCGTGCCGCATTCTCTTTCTTCCATCCGTGTGTTTTCCTTAAAGTGGGCTTTATGCGCTTTTACTTCAACTCATAATTGAGCTGACAGTGTTTTTGCGTTAAAACAGCTGGAGCCCTAAATAAAAAAAAGTGTTCAGTAGCACGAGTAAGCGAGAAAACAATTTATTTTTAGAGGTGCTCCTAGGCTCGTGCTGTAGCAAGCAGATCAGAATACCTCTTTATACTTTTGCTCTCTTTTTAAAGGCCGTTTTAAATTGTTTCGCCATGTCTTCTCAGATTCCCGGTTCGACCAGCTCACCGTGCAGCTTGCAGCTCCGCACCTCACTTCTAGAAGCAGTGCAACGATTTCACGCGACGCAGCGTGCCAACACAGTCGATCAAACTGCCAGATTTTCGAGAATCGCCAGAATTGGCGACAAGAGCGATAACGGCAGCAGCAGCAGCAGCAGCAGCAGCAGCAGGAGCAGCAGCGTTTGCGGCAATCTCAATACTGCGGAAACACCGGCGGGCGAAAGTGGTTCAGCGACGTCTTCGTTGTTGAAATTGGTGGTGGAGAGTAACCCGAGTGTGACGAACCCGACATGGGCGATGGAGGAGTGCGGACGCTTGTGCCCGAACTTGGACCTGTGGAATGGTTCCGCGCTGCCACGTGAAGTGTGGGCGCCGCCTGGGACAGCAGAGTGTCCGTTTGGGACGGCGCCGGCCGATTACCGTCTGCAGCGCTGATTCATGGGGAGTTGGAGTTCGGAGAAATGTTTCTAATTGACATGTTTTGAGTTCAAGAGATTAGCGTGAAGTTGACTAAAAAGCATTAAGCCTTGTACACTGAAAAAAAAAACCAAATTTATTTACTTCCGCTATTCAGGAGTATATTTTCGTCTGTTTCTGCTTTAATATTGAGTCCCAACGCGAAACTTCGACTTGCACACTTTTACTGTCACCTGCAAGAAAAGCCCTTTTTTAGAAAAAAAAGGAAAGAAAAGAATGTGTTTTGAAATGCGCTGAAAAGAAAAGGTTTAACTTTTTTTTTGCTTTCTGTTTTCACCTATCGTTCTCAAATGTCTCTACTGCACGATCCACTAATCACCTATGTATTTTCTTTTGCGAAGAATATTATATTAAAGAACCTGGTCATTCGATATCACGATACCTTGTACAATTTATACACACTCCACTCCATTTGCAGCAAACGCGTGTCGCAG
>MDUD01009829.1:0-11625 GCA_002216565.1 Crithidia mellificae
GCCCACAACGCGGCGGTCGCCTCTGCCGCGCGCCACCCCGCCGCCGCCGTCGCCGCCCGCACTCCGCGCACGACACTCTGCAGCAGCGCGAAGTCGACGCCGCGGCGCCGCCGCTGCCGCACGGCGGCTGACGGTGCACGCAGCTCGCCGACGACTTTCGCCTGCATCGCCGTCGTGGCCTCGACGAAGGCTCGAAAATCGCCCAGGCTGCGCAGAGAGCGGACGGTTTCTGCGAAACTCGCACTCGCGCCTCCAGCGCCTGCGGTGCCTGCGGTGCCTCCGGTGCTGCTGCTGCTGCTGCCGTGCGCGGCGCTGGCGGCGGACCCGACAGCAGTGGAGGCGGCGGAGGTGGCGGGTTGGCAGAAGACCGGCGGCAGCGCACTCAAGCTAAGGGTGGTGCCGCGACGCTCATCGAGGAGCACCTGGGAGCGCTGCAGGGCACGTGTGGTGCTCGCAAAGAGTTCATCCACCTCTGCTGGGCTGAACATGGTTGGCACGGAGATTAGCCTTTTTAGAACTGGGTGCTGTTGAAGAGAAATGTATGACACGCAACTATAAATTATGAGGTACCAGCAAAAGCCAGGCACGAGGAGGGCCGTAAATAATTATGACAACGACAATAAGACGTCAGCAAACCCACTGGTGACCAATGCAGGAGGTGGAAAAAAAAATTAAAGCAAAGATAGAAAAAAAAAGAGATAATAAAAAAGAAAAGAGTGAGAATGCGTGTGAGAGAAAAAACATTTCAAATGCTTAAAGCGTCTTTTTTTTTTTAAAATGAGTCAAAGCTTTTCACGACAGCGAATAAAAGAGAGTTATTTCCTTCTTATCCTATTGTTTACTGCTGTATTCGTAAATCAAATTTATCAGCGCTCAAAGAGCTATGATTATATTGGTTTTTTTTTTTGAAAAATTTGCTCAAATACCTGATGGAGAAGAAGAAAGGGAAGTGAGAGACCAATCTAAAAAGAAAAAAAGGGTTGGCTAGAATAAAGCAACAAAGCGACGAATTGAAACTTTTATTGAAGAAAGACAAACAACCTAAACCAAAGGGAAATGGAAGCAGCAAAGCAGAACTCGCACCTGTACAGAGAAGAAAGAAAAAGAACAAAAGTGGACACAACTAAAACACCAAGAAGATAAGTGTCTGTCGAGAAAACAATTCAGCTCACTATCCCCAAAGCAGCAGCCTGATCCAGAACAAATGGATCGTTTGACAACTTCGGGGCCTACACACTAAAACACACAAAAGGAAAAACAAACGGGAATTTTGCTACTCTCTTGCGGTCACGTAGATAGAAAGCACGAGAAACGTTAGCCCAAAGCCGCCACCGATGAGGCAACCGCCTGTTTCTGCGCTACACATAAACACCGAGTCGCTCACGTTGACGCACAGGATACCGGAGAGAATCATCGTTATTGGGTTCAGACACAACAGCGCAGCTGCCGTCGCCACACCGAGAACGCCGTTCACCGCGGACTTGAAGATCATCTGCGCCACCAACATGACGAGCCACAGCACGCCGCAGATAATGTGACAGGCGAAGGCGTAGTAGAGAAAGTGGTTGTGCACTTTCTGGAAAGTGTGCCGCTGCTGCATGTACGGCGTCACAAGTGGGACGTAGTTCCATTCCCACGCGCTGTTCTCGTTGTACCACAGCTCCGTTGACTTGGACGGATTCTCGGTCTTCTGTCGGTTAATGTCCGAGCTGCAGCGGTAGCTGATGTTCGTGGAGGTGGTGGGGTGGTGGGCGGCCACCAGCCAGTCATCGTTGCTTGGGTAAAGAGCGTCACGGGCGGCTTTGATGGTGGGGTAGATGCTTTCTGTCACGGCGATAATCGGGGGCTGCGTGGACGAATTGCACCACAGGCCCCCGCTCTGTGGGCCGTAGGACAGAGGGTCGAAGCCGAGGGCAGTGAGCGTCCCTACGTCCTTGCCCAACGCCAGCGCGGTGGCGTTGTGGAAGACGGCGGAAGTGTAGTTGCGGTCAAAGAAGAGCATGATGTAGCAAATCCACGGCTTGTCCGCAGAGGCCTGCAGGCAGTACGGCTCCAGCACCGACTCGTTCTCCGCAAACGTGATCGGCCGCCACCGCAGGTCGCTCAGCGCGGCTGGCAAGAAGACAAAGGAGGGTCGGTTCTTCGTGACGTAGCGTTTGCACGGGGCCGTGGCGGTGAAGTCGATGGACGGCCCATCCAGCACGTGCCCTGCCGCCTGCACTCGCGTAAAAGCGAGAGCGCTGATGGTGCCGAGAACCATACTGCACACCAGCAGCAGCAGCCCCCATGCCAGAATGCGCATGGTGCTGTGCTTGCTGTCCGAGGTGGAGCTGCCAGCCAGCGGAAAGACAACTAAGAAGACCTCCAGCACCGACATCACCACCAATAGTACAAAGGACGTGATGCCGAGGTTAACATCAGAGCGCAGGGCGGTGCGCAGGAAGCCGAGAAAGTAGGCTACAACAAAATTGGCGGTCGTCATGACACCCACCATGATCCCTGTGGCCAGCACCCAGCGAATGTGCTTTGCCGTGCTGATCAGGTGCTCCTTTTTCTTGTAGTCCTCCACCTTCATGCGCTCTCGAATGTAGTCGTCACGCGTGACAATTTTAATCTTCGAGACGATGCGACGGACGTAGCGGGGCAGGTCCGCCTGTTTCCGCCACTCTTTTCGCCGAAAATAGGTCCAGTGCGGCGCCAAGTTAACGTAGAAGCGCCAGAAGCGCGACACACAGCCCAGCTGCACAATGTCCGCGTGCGTGCTGGCGTCCACGTAGAGTAAAATGACACACAAAATATCCGCAGAAAACGGCCCCGTCTGCACCGGCAACTCCAACTCCGTCACGTCGTTGTCATCGTTGGCGTCTTCGCGCCGCCCCGCCGCCACGACACCGCCGCCGCGAGCTTCGTTCGCCGTGATGCACGACCGAAAGCGAACCACCGCACGGGGCTGCCCGGTGAAGGTGAAGTCGCCGGACTGCTGCCGCAGGTGTTGCATGTGAAGCGAGGACGCGGTGATAGGGTAGGACGAGGAGTAGGTGCGGGTGTCCGCGGTGGTGCTTGTGTCGGAAAAGTTGTCGTCGATGCGGACGGTGTCGCGCTGCGCCGCAAACGCCGTCGTGAAGACGCGCAGCTCCGACGGCTCCCGCTGCGCCGGCTGCTCGGTTGGCGAGCGCACCTCTCGCTCATCGTAAACCACGCCAATAGAATCAAGGGAGTTTGTGCGCTTGAAAAAGTCCATCCTGTATTATCAGCCGTGTGTTCGTGTTTGCACTTTTTTGTTTGTTTTGAGGTGAACTGTATGTTCAAATATGTATTTTTCAGTTAGTGTCTCTATGCAATGGTTTTGCTTTCCGAAGAAGAGAAAGAAAAAGAAAATTGTATTGCTTTGGTCAAGGTGCGGCCGCCAAAAGTCCGAGAGTGAATTGATCCAAGGTCAAAAAAAAACTTTTTTGTGTGGGTCGCCGCTGCTTCGCCTCACTCTGTGGCTAAGGTAGCTGAGAGATGCAAAGACTCGTCTTGGAGGGCCTTGCAGAGACGATCGGCTAAAGGTTTGCAAAAGTAAGCGCAGCCTGCACTTCAAAATATATTTAAAAAAAAATAATGGATATTGAACGGCAGCGAAAAGCGGAGGGAGACGCGGAAAATAAAGATTAGGGACCCTTTACTTTGATTTTTCTCAAGTCAGGGCACGAGTGCGGCGCAGTGCTGACTCTCTGTGCGTCGTCAATACACTCTGTGAACTATGCTTTTGGTGTCATCAGGGACAAAGCACCAAATTTCGATTGACACGAAGACGAAGCAGGCATTAAAATCCCCTTTTTTGCAGGTTTTAAACATCTAGAACGTCATTGATTTGACTTGTATGACCTTTGTTGTATTAAGCTCTCGTTCCTGAATAGGCGTATTGAACTTGAGTCAAGGTTCAGCGCACGCTATCATAACCAGCTCCCCAGCGAATAAAACAAAAAAAAAATTAATGAAATTACAAAACCCACCGCCTA
This sequence comes from Crithidia mellificae, assembly GCA_002216565.1. Classification (NCBI taxonomy): domain Eukaryota; phylum Euglenozoa; class Kinetoplastea; order Trypanosomatida; family Trypanosomatidae; genus Crithidia; species Crithidia mellificae. Next base: position 4,005 of record MDUD01009829.1, read on the forward strand.
TAGTTGTGAAGCAGCTACAGTTTTCGTTTTCCTTTAACGCCACTCACGCGATCAAGACACGCAGAGCGCCTACTGGGAGCTTGTCGCTTTCTCGCCTGCTGGAAGCCGCACGAGGTGGCCCGTCGCTGCTGACACCAGCGTGGTCGCTGTAAGGTCGCACAGCCCGCGCGTGCCGCGGGAACGGCGAAAAACAATGCAATCCATGTGCTGAAACGTGAGCCACAAGCTGCGCAGCTCCCTCACGTAGCGCAGCCATCCATCCACTCCGTTGCTGACGTTCAACGTGTGCGCAGCCACGGCGCAGTGGTCCGATACGCCTTCGCTCATCACCAGCAGCGACCACAGACCGTACATGGCGTCCTCCGTTACGAGGTACAGCTCATGAAACGACTCGAGCAGCAACACCGGCACGTCGCAGGCTGTCCTGCGCTTTCTCTGAGATGCAGACGCATCCGCTTTCTTTTCTTCGTGAGCAGCCGCCACGTACGCAGCCACAGGCCCGCTGCTGGTGACGTAGGCTGCCGTGCGCAGGCCGTGCCCGGCCGGATCGGCGTACTGCTGAAAACACGACGCCGCGAGCGCCTCCGCCGCCTGCAGCACGTCGTCTTCGCTAAACTGCGCCGTGGAAGCTCGACCGGTGTAGCGGTGCGCGCCGTAGCGCACGCCCTGCGCCAGCACGCCGGCCAGCGCACACGTACGTGGCGTCGCCACCGGCACCACGAAGTCGCCGGCGGAGGCGACGAAGGTAAAGTTCATCGCATGCGAGCCGTCGTGTACGGTGCGGGTGTGCAACAGCTGCTGAAGAACGGACCCGACCGCCGCATCGTAGGCGCTGACCATCGGCACGTCCCGTCGGCCGCCCAACACCCACAGGTGAAGCAGCAGGCGAGGCAGTGGCACGACACTGTCGTAGGACCCGCTCAGCAGCGGTCGCAGACGGTGATCGACGAGGGGGCGCAGCAGCGCCGTGGCATTGGCTGCTGTGGTGGTGGTGGGCATCCAGTACTTGCCGCACATGTTCAGCACGTCGTAGAACACCTCGTGCAGGTTGTTTTTTGTCTTGAGGTCGGTGCGGGTGGCAAGTTCCCACACCGCGGTGCTGAAAGCCTCCCACGAGGTCGCCTTGGAATTGATGGAGAGGACCGGCGGCGATGGGAAGCCGAGCAGCTCGCGGCGAATGTCTTCCGTCTGCGCGACTTCCGCCTCCAGCCCCTTCACAGCCCACACCGCGGCGGCGCTCTCCACAGCCTCGCGCACGGCTGCGGTCACCGCCGCGGAGGGCTTCGGTGTCTGCCCCGTCACCGTCTGCACGACGCGCCGCAGTTCCGCCACCGACGGCGTGAGTGCCGTCTTTGCTTTTGTCAGCAGCAGAAGGTCCCACAGACCCGCCTGGGCGGCTGGCTGCTGCGCCAGCAGAGGCACAAGACGCGCCAGCGAAGATTCCACGAAGTTTGTGCCATCGCGCAGAATCATCAGCTCCGCCAGGGGCTGCTCCGGCCACCGGTGCGGCCAGTACAGGGCGGCGGGCGGTGCGTCCTTGGCAGATCCGTTTGCCGCCACCTTCTGCAGTTCCGTCGCAATCTCCTCCTCGATGCTGAGGGCGAGCGTCTCGGCGGTCAAGTTGACTACAATGATGTACGCCAGCACACCGAGCACGGCGAAGACGATGTACACGTCGATGGAGCGCAGCAGTCGACCGATGCGGCGGCGCTGCAGCGCGGCACCGGGAGCGCGACGCATGTGCTTATAAATTACAGAAAAGCGTTCAGAGGTATCAGAAAGAGCAAGATAAACACCACGGGAGACAAAAAGCAGCAGAGAGTGAAGAGAGTAACTTAAAACAAGAAGAAAAATAAAAAGAAAGAAAACTACTTAAAAAGGCAGAAGAAAAAGAGTGTATGGTTGCTGTACTGTTGAAGAGATGTGAAAGGAGAGAATACGTATCTCAATGTAAATTGACGCTTCTGTCAACCAGCTTAAGTGCAGAAGTCGAGTTTTCGATGGGAAAAGGTGTGCATCAATTTCAGCAAAGTTATTGTAAGAGAGAGAGAGAGAGAGTGATGAGACAAAGGGGGAAATCAGGTGAAGAGTTAAAAGCTACCTAATTGATTACAACAACCGTTTTTTTTTTTTCTTCGCAAGCAGCAGTAGCTAGCATGCCCTGGTACAGTCTTTCCAATTTATCGGAGAAAGAAAAATGTAGAGCTGTCAATTGAAACTGGCGCGAGAACAAGAATGCCTTTTCTTGCAAAAACATTCACGCTTTCTTTTCTTTCTCTTTCAGCAAAATTTTAAAGTAGAGTAATGTACAAAAATGGTGAGAGAAAAACAAAACAAGTTTTAAATGTTGACCAGCAGCTTTCCTGCCCTTTTCTTTTGTCATCGTGGGCGATGCTCAGTGCAGTACGCATCGCCGGCCACCATTCGCATGCAGCCAAACATTGCACACTTTCGTGGCTTGTTGCGGCAGTGCGAGCAGACGTGTTCCTCTGCCTGAACCTCCTCCGCGGACAACGTGCGGAGACAGCCAAACGTGTTACACTTGACGGAAGAGGAGAAGGTGAAAGGCTGAAGTGTCACTGGCCCTTCAGCCACATGCGGTGCACTGGCGGACGGGTGCGATGGAGTCGAGACGTGCGTGGAGAACACTGCACCAGATTGGAAGACAGTGTAACTGCCTTGTTGAGCCTCCCCAGGGGCAAAGGTGGACGGCTGCTGTTGCTGCTGCTGCTGCTGCCACAACGCCTGCGATAGCGGCAAGAGCTCGAGAAGGCGATCGCGTGCCTCAACCAGTTTACTAAAAGCGCTCGCCACCGCACTGTTCGACGCAGCCGTCGACGCCTCCGCAGCTGCTTTGTCAGGGTGGATTTGAAGAGCGCGAGCGTGGAAAGACTTTTGGATGCTTTCACGTGTGAGGGGGCCTGACTGGGCGAGGCCCAAAACGTCGCGATCGGACGTGCAGCAGAGAATGCGCTGCGCCACCTCGAGTTCACTCATCTTGGCAAAGTGATACCTGCAGTATGACTTGTTAGGAAGATTTTAAGAAAATTAAAAACAGCAAGGGCAGGAAAGGTACTCAGTTTAAGTTTCTTGTGTTCAATGGCCTTATTTTTGTCATTGAAAATAAAAAAAATCGAAAAGTTAAGCTAAAGAAGAAGAGAGATGACACGCAAGTAAGTGACAGGATTGAGCGCTTGATGCAAGCAGAGACAGATTGTAGTCGTGATATTCTTGATGATTTTTGACATGGCTAAAATAATAAGCGCTTGCTTGTTCTTTGAGATGTCTTGCATAGAGCGTCAATCTACAATAACGTCCCTGCAAATTGGCTGCTAAAGAAGCTATGCAAGGAAAAGCAACATATAAGAGCACATTGCTGAAAGCGTCACAAGTGCATTTTAATTGCTTCGCCAAGTACCACTCCAGCACATGCAAGTTTGCAACACCTAAAATATATTTAAGTTTTTATTTTTAACTTTAAAGGACTCTGTGATTAGCAACGCAGGTGAAAAACACAAAATTAGCAGCTTGCTTTTGTTTGATTTAAGTGAAAATGCTAAATAAATAAAAATTAGAAGGCGGGTTGCACCACGCTGCTTTTGGCGTCATAACCTCTGCAGCTCATGGCTGCTGGGGTGGAAAGACGCGGTGATTTGCGTAACGCTCCCGCTCGAGCTGCGCGCGTTGCTCGCGCAGGTGCTGCAGCCCCTCCGGCACCCCAATCACGAACTCGCCCTGCTTGCCTTTGCGGCGGACGTCGGTGAGGTGGGCGATGCGGGTGCGCAGCTCGCGGCTCCACAGCTGCGCCGCCTCGCGGTTCTTCTCCGCCGTGCTGCGCAGAAATCCATAGCGCCACAGCCACTGCACCTCCTGCTCCGCCTCCTGTCGAGCCAAGTCAGCCGCCTGCTGCTCCGGTGGCGAGTTCGTGCGGCTCGGCCGACGCGAGTGGCCCTCCGCGTTTAGTGCCATCGTCCCGGGCTGCAGCACCGCCGCCTCGTCCTCGTCTTGCGCGTACACGTCGCGGTACTGCCGCTGCTCGATCGCCGCCACCTCACGCGCTRCTGCAGCTGCSGCGGTGGCCGTCGTCGTGGCCCGCCCGCCGCGCTGCACTCGCGTACGGGCCTCCGCAGCGTGGGCTGCGGTGGCACTTGCGGCTGCGGAAGGCCGCGGCTGATCTCCAAAGAGGCACCCGCGCTGGCCGATGTGATTGTAGCGCAGTAGCAGCTCCTCTCCTGGTTGGATCGTCTGCGAGGCGGTCACCGCCACGTCGCCGTCCTCGTCGCAGTGGTAGACGACGTTGGCGCGGTCTGGGCTGTGGTTCAGCATGTCGATCAGCGGGATGAGCGACAACGCGGGAGGGCCGGGGCGGCGCCAGTGAAGGTTGACGGCGCGGGAGCGCACCATAAAGTGTGCCCACCCCAGCGCCGCCTCCTCCGCGTACCACGCCGGCGAGTCGAGTAGGCCGTGCGGCAGCGGGCTACCAGGCGGGCACGGGGCAGGGAGGAGGAGGGCGGGCAGCAGGGCGTGGACGAGCTGCGTCTGAAGGTGCTGCTCCCAGCGAAGAAAGAGATGCAGGGCGTCGTCCTCCGTGCCGGCGGCGTCGGTGCGTGCCCGCTGCGCCGCGTGCTGCCGCACCGTGAGGGCAGAGGAGTGCCCTTTGAAGTAGTTTGTCAGCACGTGCGGCGCGAGGGCCGTCTCCACGGTGGGTTGGCGCAGCTCCGCCAGGTCCATCTCGCCCGCCTCTACAGCCTGCACCATCAACTCCGTTGACGCCGCGGCCACGTCGTCACCTGCAGCCACCTCCCGCACCTGGTGGCCCAGTCGCAGACGCTGCGGCAGCGGAGTGAAGGCGGCAGCGGCAGTGAAGTTCTGTTTCAGCAGCGCTCCCATCGGAGGCGGCCGCCGCGGCAGGGCATCCACCCATGAAGCCATCGGGCCCAGCACGGCCTGCCGCACCCCCTCGTGAAGCGGGCTGCGCGCCACGTAGAGGGCCGCCGTCATCAGCAGTGCATCGCGCGAGAGCAGAAGATGCGGGGGCGTGGCGGCGGCCAACGGCAGGTGCGCGATGCGCCGCACCACCTCATCGAAAGACTGTGCCGACACCGGCTGTGGCGTTTCGTGCTGACACGTCGAGGAGGAGGAGGCAGGCGAAGCAGCCGCCGCCGTAACTTCGTCGGATGCGGCGTGTCGACGGCAGACACGCTGGAGCAGCTGGGCGGCGCTGCGGCCGGTCAGCACGCACTCTGCCTTCACCGTGGCGATGTGTTCGCCGCGGTGGATGCGGGTCGTTGCAACGACACCACGCACCGGCATTACACCCCCGCCTTTTGCCTCCGCCCCGGCGCTTGGGTAGGGTCGGATGACTTGTTGGATCTTGTGTGCCTTGACATCGCGCATGCACTGCGTCAGCCACGCTGCAGCATGCGGGGGAGGCGTGCGGCTCTGCATTGAGCACGCCTCAATTCACCCACGGAACCTCCGTCAGGGAGGAAAAGTATAAACTTTTTTCTTGTTTCTAAGCGGACGCTGTTGCTTGATAGATGCGTCGATATTGTTGAACAAGCGTTGCAAAATCTTTCAAACGCGATAATATTAACGGAAAAAGAACAAGTTCAGTAAGGCAAGTTTAGGGGAGAAGAAATGGAAAAATGTTTGAGTTTGCGATTGTTGACATCTATGGTGCAGAAAGTGCACTAGAAAAACGTTCAAGCAAGGGACAGTGTAGAAGTGCACCATAATTTTTTTTTGCCGGAACCCTGAAGAATTTACCGAGCTCCATTTGAGTACTTTCCCTGAAGCCAGAGCACGTTGAACAGGAGAGCAGAAAAACAACAACAAAAAAGCCTTTCAGCTCGTCAGCTAGTCAGTAGCAATTAATCTTGACAACTGTGGACCCATGAAAAGCACACTTGCTGCTGTGCGTCTCGTGCGAAATGCGCTGAGCGCATTCTGAGAAGACATGTAAGCACCTTTGTTGGCTCGAAGGCATAGGCTGCGTCAACGAGTCCCGCCATCACAGTTTGTGTCACCGTATCTTCTCACACAATCAGATTCATCATTTCTCTTTTTTTGTTTTTCCGTTTACAAAGTGACAGGTACGCGCAACGCAGCGTTGCCTGAAAGTTACACCGTTGCAACGGAACTTATTCACGCCGTCGTCCACAAAGCGCCAACATTAGACGAGCAGCGCACTAGACTTAGTTAGGAGGAAAGTAAGAATTACAAAAGGTTTAGCGAAAAGTAAGATTGAAAAAAAAAAGTAAGTGGTAACAACGGCACAGCGTATGTGTTCAGTCAAGAGTGCTGCACGAGAAGCACAGACCCAGAAGAGAAGACATACCCTGCCAAAACAGACAGAGAACAAAGAAAAGGTGCTGCAGACAAAGCGGGAAAACACAGAAGTAAATAAATATATAAATATAATAGCAACAAGCAATTGAGCTGCGTCAGGGGGTACAGTGCTGCCACGTCTACGTGTGTGCGTGCGTTCCAATGTGTGTGTGTGATTGCTTTAATCTTTCTGGATAGGACCTGTCATCCATCCCTGCTCCGGGACACATAGACACAGAGAGACACACGCACGCAATTAGGCCGTTGGCTGCGGACTGTATTAGACGTAGTCCACCTGCATGTCGAAGTCGCCGCGGTCGACCAGGCGGCGGGTCTCCTTCAGCTCCCGCTGCTCTGCCCGCTCCTTCTTCTGGGCGGTGTGGCGAGATGCGAAGTCGCCACCCTCGCCGACGTTGCGGTCGCCCTCCAGCACCTTCGCCTTGAACTCCTCCAGCGTCATGTTCTGCTCCTTCGCCATCGCCTCGTACTCCTTCTCGATCTCCGCCTCCGTCTCCTTCTTCTTCTCCATCGAGACCTTCTTCTTTGTCGCGCTGATCTCCTTCTCGATGTCCTTGATGCGGGCCTTGTTCTTCACCCCCGCCGCCGCGTAGGCCGACTCCGGAATGTCTGCCTCCTTCTGCTGCACGCGGTCGTACAGCTCACGGAGCGCCTCGAGCTTCTTCGAGTAGTCCACCGGCATTCTAATGAAGAGAGAGGAAAAGAGATGAGGAAGATAAATGGACGGGGTAAAAGCACAGTTTTAATTATACGAGAGCTGAATTACTTCGACACACACACGCGTACACACGGAGAAACTTGTATGTTGCTAACAACCAGAATCGTTGCAGCGCAATTGAATAATTTGTTTGTGAATGATGTTATTTGTAAGAAAAGAGAATAGTAGAAAGGGGAAAAAACAACATTCAACATTTAATAATAATAAAAAAAGAGTCAAAGCCGAACTCAACTTGCACTACCACCGTTTTGATGGTTAATATTGTAGTCTGTTCTCTTTCTAACGAGCTTTATTATCGTAAAAGTGGTATGCAAATTTGTGCTAGGTTGAAAGCATCCACCAAACTCACCAGCCATCTTGTGTGTTAATTCAGCGCGCGACAAACTAAATCAAGATCTCATTTATTTTTGTCGCATTAAATAAACATTAGTAAATTGTTAGGTAGATATACTCATTTTTGATAGGGAACGGAAACAGTAGTGTGTGTAAAGAAGCTTGCCCAGCCGCCACGGCAGCATTTCATTTGTACAAAATATCGGGAAAAGCACGCACCAG
>MDUD01009829.1:18432-30811 GCA_002216565.1 Crithidia mellificae
GTTGTTGCGATTGTTGTTTGCGTTGTTATGCCGCGGTGGTCGCCACTGATTGCCCATCCGGTAAAAGTTCGCTGCATGTGGCGTCTGTGCAAAGTGGTCCTCCTCATTCTGACGACGCATCTCTTCCCACATGAGTTCGTACATGAGGGGATCCATGTCCTCGTACCAGGGCTGGTAGGTCGAGTCGTGCTTGGTGTAGTACGAGGACGATGACGACGCACCACCTGCGCCAGATGGCCCGGAGGACGACGACGGCCGACTAGTCAGCCTCCCGCCGGATTGGTAGAACAGCTTCACGGTGTTGTAGGCGGTGTTGATGTCGGTCATTCGGTTCGTGCTGGACGTGGTCGTGGACGTCGAGACGTCAGGGTGATGCTCCTTTGCCAGCGCACCGTACCGCTTCTTCACATCCGCCAAGGTGGCGGTTGCGTGCACGCCAAGGGTCTTGTACGCCTTCAGCACGTCGTCCTCCGACGGCGTCGTGGCGCAGTGGCGTCGAGAAGCAAGAAGAGGCTGGCAGGGAACCACGACGTGCGACAACAACCGCGCAGCGTCGACGCATTGCAAAAGGCGCTTCATGCTTGATGTGCTAAATGACGGAAAAAATAACAACAAAAAAGAAATATGACCCTGTCAGGCTGATAGAATACTTTCTTTGCGTATTTTAAAACTGTGTGTGTGTAAGAATAGTAGAAGTTGTGTTATGTCAACGTGATAAATGTCCAAGCAAGTTTATCAGAACAAGGAGAGAAGAAATAAAGGTGTGTAAGAGAGAAGGAAGTAAGACAAAAGGCTAAATGCGCGAAAATAACAGTGGATTGGATTAAAACGTGAACGCGACTTCACCTGTTTCCGTGGAATTAAGAGCCTCATTGCAGCTAAAAACCTGCCTGAGCTCTACCACTGAATGTAGTTACAGGATCCGTACCCAAGGGGTAAAAGGTCGATCGTAGCTGTGAATCGCACCATATCAGAAGGAGCTTCACATCAGGAAAAGGAGAAGAGAGAGCAAAGACATAGCACGAGCTTCCCAAATGCACATTTTATCATAAAAGAAAAGATTTTTTGAAGAGTCAAATGCGTCCCAAAAAATTCTTCAGCGGATTACTCTGGAGATCCAAGGGTTTTGTATCAGCTGAAAGTGCATGTGTACTCTGCGAAGCAGACTCACGCGGAAAAAAAATACCTATATATCAAAGGTCCTCGTCAAGTTCGTTCTGTGTCAGCTCCAAGTACTCAGAGAGAGAGGCACCGAGACAAACAGTATTTTTGTAGCCGCGTGCCTGCAACATAGACGCCCCTGCCGCTGCACGACGCCCGTTCAGCGCATAAACCACGATGCGGTCGGTTTTGGACGGCTTGCGTGCGTTGTACCTCTTCTGAAATTCAGAGCCCCACATGCTAAAAGCTTTCTCTAGGTAGCGCATGGGAATGACGAGCGCATGTGGGATGGGCCGCACTGCCGCGACCTCGAACTCTTCGCGGACATCAATGATGTACACGCCATCCGCTCGGCCCTTGTCTAATGCGTGCACCACAGCCTGCAGCTCGTAGGGGTTAAAGTGGTGATCAAACTGCGGAATAGACATCGGGAACAACAAGAAACAGAGGAAGGTGCGACTTCAGATTGAAACGACGCGTAGAAATTTATGACGTGAAGAACTCCGATTGAAAAAAGGGGTTTTTGCCGTGCTAAAGGTGGCCAAAGCGTTGTACCTTTGCACGTTAAAAGAAATATTGTAGTGAACCTAGTCACGTGTTTCCCTGTTTTTGTTGTTGAATGCCGTCGTAAATCAGGTTTGCAGCGTCCATTTAAGATGTGTTTTGCGCAATGGAGAAGGATGTGGAATAGAAAGAGAGAGAAAGAAAAAAAAATAATAAGGCCAGAAACAGTATTGATCCTTCAATTTGAATAATAATAATAATAATAATAACGAAGGATGGGACCCAAGAAAGGTAAAGGCGCGTTCGTTTTCCTTTTGCGCATGTGCTCCGCTTTTCGTGAACCACGCAAGATTAATCCAACAAAGAATTACAAAATGTAGCGGACTAGTACAACGCAAACGTCTGCACTGATCTGTCTTTAAGTGTTTTTCACTTCATAAACAACATATTTTTTTTCTGAAGTTAAAGTTTATTAGACGAGGATATGTGAGTAACGCTAGCAAGTCAATTTCAATTGATTGCATAGTAGCAAGTAAGAGTAGAAAAGGGAGAAAAAAAAGCAGCAAAAGAAAAGCCTTTTCTTTGTGTGTGTGTGTGTGTGTGGGGGGTATATATTCAAAGAGGGCCAAGTAGGGCAGCAGAGTACACCGTTCAAAAGAAAAGGTAGGTAGAAAACAGACACTACGCCGATTCGGGCGGGCCGTGGACGTTGTACCACTGGGCCCAGCTGCCAGAAAAGTTTCGCGCATTGTCAAAGCCAAGCTCCTCCGCCACCTCGCACGCCACGGCGGACCGCACGCCGTGCGCGCAGTAGAAGATGATCTGGGTGGTACCCTTGATGGGGCGCGGGGAACCAAAGAAATCAGCAAACTCAGCGTCGTTGAGAATGCTTTCTGGCGCCAGCACGTCTTTGAGGATGGGCAGCGGAATGTTCACGGCGGAGGGAATGATACCCGTCTTGGCCACCTCCGCGGTGGAGCGCACATCGATCAGCATCACATTGCGCGCGGCCTCGTTGCGATCTTGCTTCGCCTTTACAATATTCTCCACTTGCTCGAGGGAGATGTAGAGGAGGCGCGGAAGGCAACGCCTGAACATTGTTAAGCTGTGCACCTCTCACAAAACTCACGGCTCCGTATAAATAGCCAGCTTGGCGTAGTAATTGTTGCGACCTCAGCCTTTCTAACTGCTCTGTTTAGAGAGCAGTAGATGCTTTCTCTGTTCGGCTGTGATGACCACAAAGCAATAAATTTAAATCAGTTTTTCGGAGTAACTGCTCGATAGCAAAGAATGGTATGCAGTCAAAATCGTTGTGAGTGTGGAACAAGCGGGATCGGAGGAGAGGAGAGAAGGAGAGAATGAATACAATCAATAACATCTTGACTGGTGCTTTGGAAGCACAAACTTGCACAACATTTTTCTTTCAACCTTTATTTTAATATGTGGGACTCCTTCGTATAAACAAGAATGTAAAACCACAGTTTGCTGTAATGAATACTGATAAAAAATTATAAAGTTCAAAGCCTTTTTCTTTCACCATACTCACACACATTACTGCAAGCTTTTGTAAAGCTTTTATTCTTCGTAGCTCTTCATGACCTTCTAAGAGAACATTTTTTTTTTTTCTGGCGCGCTGTCAATAGTAATAGTGGGGAACGGTGAGAGAATAGGAAGGCAACAAATCTGTTGTCAGAATACATAAATAACAGTAATGGTGCACACGCATCCTCAACAACTGAGAGCCGTGAACACAGGCAAGAAAAGACAGTGGAAAGGTGCCGGTTTTGAGGCAATGAGAAGAGGAATCGTCGCATCCTCACCCTCTACAAGCCCTTTTCCATCTCGGACCACTCCGTCCAGCTGCCGGGGTAGACGTCCACATTCGTGTAGCCGTCGGCGACGAGGGCGTGGGCAGCTTTCTCTGCCCGGCCGCCGCGCAGGCAGTACGTCACGACGTGATCGGCCTTGTCCGGCTTGGCGGCGCTGTACTGGTTCTTGAAGTCGTCCGTGGACAGCTTCAACGCGCTCTCCAGCTGGTCCAGCGGAACGTTCACAGAGCACGGAATTGCGCCGCCGGCAACTTCGTCTGCGCCGCGGACATCGAGGATGCACGTGGTGGGCAGCTCGCCGGCCTGCTTCCGCGTCACCAGCGCCTTCATCGTGGCGTACGTCAAGCGCTGCATAATGTCAGTGAAACAAATCAAAGAAAGGTTGAATAGAGAAAGGAAGATTGTGGCAGAATATGAGAGAAAGGTAAAATATGAATACGTCGATAAATGATTGTCTGACTGCTGCAAGTATTTTTGAGGGGAACAAAAACCCGAGGTGAGGACAGGACCAAAAGAGAACGGATACAACGCATGTGTAAGGGCGCGAGAAAACAAACAAAAGAAAGGGTGCACAGGGAAGCAATGGTATTGGGAGAGAGCAGAAATCATCAAGCGTCAATGCAGTCATGGAGCATCTGCACATCTGGCGCTTTGCCAACACAATAGCGTCGCGTTGTTTAACGTAGATAAAAGTTTTTTTTCATCTTTATTTTGTGTGACAAGCTCCTTCTTCCACCTTACTGGCATCGAAAAACGAACCACAAAAGTCACCAACACTACACTTCTAAAAAAACTTTGCCTGCTTTCTCATTCAGATCCTGATGACAACAGCTTTTTCATGATTCTTTTGATTATAACGCACGGCAAGCACTTTCTCTTCTCAACCCTTTTTAGTTATTGTAAAATTTTCTTGTTTTGTGTGTGTGTGTGCGCAGGGAAACACACCCAGTAATAGTTGAAACCGTTTAGCCGTTGTCTAGGCCAATAAAGAAGAAAAAAAAATAAGAAGCGGCCGGTGCGTCAAGTTAGCTTCCATTAAGAAAATGAAAAACGAAAAAAGGTGAACAAGCTTGCACAAGGTGGCATGTTTTGTTTATTAGAGTCTATACCCGAAACAGGGGGGTAGCAAGAAAAAAGAAACAAAGAGAAAAATCAAAGTTGAATTGTGTTAGGTATAATCTTTTTCGTTTGTCTTTGTGAAGAGGTCAGAAAGGGAAAAGGAAATGGGTATTTTTTGATGACGGACGCAACAGTACCAGCATGGACCGAATTTTAGATTGTGCTCTGACAGTAACGAAAAGGGGGAAAGCGGAGCGGAGAGGAGGCACGACCGCCCTCCACTGCGGGCGATTAAGGGACGATAAGAGCAGTTGCAGAAGTCTATGGAAGGGTGTGTAATTTTTCTGTTTGAGTGTGTGAAGAAAGTATATAAAAGAAGTGGCAAGCGATCAAAAAAAGCTCACTATTTGTTCAGAAGAAGAGAAGAGAAAAATGATTGCTGCGTTTTTTCTTCTTTGGAGAGCAACCTTGTTTTTCTACTCCACTGCAAGAATGTGTACCACCGTGTTCATGGGTGAGCCTTGCAGCTTGTAACGCGCGCAGCAGGGCAGCGGAAACAAAGCTTCCACCTCAGCTTTAGTGCGCAGGCAGGCCAGCTTTGTGCCGTAGGTGGCTCGATGCAGCATTTGAAAGAACGGCGGCGCGGCGGTGTCGTATTCGACTCGCAGAGGATACTTGAGGGTGTAGTACTGGCGACACTGAACGTCTGTCTCTGTCACGAAAAGGCAGCCAGAGCAGAGCCGCCCCGCAGCACGCACGAGCTCCGCCGCAGCATCGTTGTCTGGCATGACACTTAACACGTGCTGCAACACAACGAAGTTAAAGACATCCTCAACGGGAAGCTGGTTGTGATAGGCAAAATGCACTTCCACGTTTCCGAACTGCTGTTTGGGTGGCAGGGACGCGTTACGCTGCGATGCCCCCAGCACGCGGTGCACAGCCGGGCTGCTCATGAGCCGAATCCACTCGGCCGACGCCGCCACGCTCTCATCCACTTCCTCCTCCGCCTTGCAGCGTGCCGCCTCGTCCTCCGATTTAGACGGCGGGCACGGCAGCACCACGAGCACCCGCACTAGCTGCGTGCTCGGCTGCACGTCAGCCTTGTGTACGTCGCGGGTCACCTCCTCCGCGTAGCGCTGCGGTTGCGGCCACTCGTGCGCCGTGTAGTCCACCGCGCAGTCCTCGCTTTGGTAGTCGAAGGCATCATTCGTCAGCCAATTTGCGCGGCGCTCGCTGGGGGCGGCCGACGTGCTGCGCCGACGCGCCTCCTCAATCCGTCGCTTTCGGTCCACTCGCCGCTGCTGCTCCTCTGCGGGCATGTCCTTGAAGTAGCGCGTCCCGCCAAAGTTGAAGTCCTTCAGCTTCACGTTAAGCTTGCGGAGCGACATGGCGTCTGGGGGCATGCGCAGCTCTTCCGCGCACGCGGCGTTGAGGTGGACGGCAAACATGGACCAGAAGGCCTGCTCCTCCGCTGGCGTCGCCGTCTCCTTGTCTAGCACGCCTAACATCACTTGCTTGGCCACCTCGCACAGGTCGAAGAACGCGGCGTTCATCTCCGACGTGTTCTTCCACGTAAAGTCCGTGCGTTGAGGGTTGATGGTCACCATGTGCTTCCACGCCTCCTCCACCAGCCCGAGCCACTTCGCGCGGGCCTGATCCCACATCTCGAGCAGCGCAGGCGCGATCAGCTCCGCCAGAAACGCGTGCTCCAAGTAGCGGCGCTTCTCCGACGCGGACGACAGTACGGAGTTCGTCTCACTGAAGCCACCCAGTCGCGAAGTCGGCCGGGCACTGTGGTCGGCGTTCGCCTTCAGCTTCTCATCCCCGCCGCGCAGCGGGATGCCGTCGGAGCACGACAACGCCTCGCCGAAAAGCACCTTGACGAGCGCCTCCGACTGCAGCGGCATCGCAGCGTGTACACTGAGCGCCTCCGCGGCGCAGTGGTGCAGGCGGTGAATCGCGGCGACGACACCGAAGGGGGACGGCTGAATGGGGAACACCGGCGATGGCCGGTTGTGATTCTCGCCATTCGGCTTCACCACGACCTCCTTCACGACGGGGTGCGCCGCCTTGTCGAGCTGGGCGGCTGCCAGACGGCGCTGGTACTCGGCGTAGCTCCAGGGCTCGCCAAGGTTGGAGCGGTAGTAGAAAACACAGGTGAGGCGCTTCCACTCCTCCGTCTCGCAGCTGAGCTCGATTTCAGTGTTGGAGTGAAAGTGGTGCGAGTCGAAGACGAGTACGTCGCGCGGCTGCATGAGCACATTCATGTGGAAGTCGTCGAAGGCGAGCCCAAGACCCTTGAAGTTGCCGTCGATGCACGCAATGCAGCTGTAGCCGCCATCGAAGTCGCCAGCGTCGGTGTGCGATGCGGTGCGAAAGCGTGAGTTGATCGTCAAGGTCGAGTACGGCGTGCCGTGGATGCGAACGATGTCAGGGATTGCGCTGTCCTGCGCTGCCCACTGCTCCGGCATCACGCGTTGGTAGATCGCGCTCATGTAGTCGACGAGGGGGTAGACAGCGGGCCACTCCTTCTCGTGCTCGTAGGTAAAAGAGGTCTTGCGCGACTTCAGCTCCACCGGTGAGCCGCGGTAGTCAAAGTAGCCGGCGATGCCGCTGAGGGGCGACTCCCCACCGAACATCGTGCTGCGCAGCGACGTGCGCACGGCGGCGGAGATGAGCAAGTCGGCTGCCGTCGATGCGGCGAAGGCCGGCAGTGCCTTGCGAAGCACCACACCAATGATGCGTCCCTGCCCATCCTTGAGCGTTGCGCTGTCGTAGAGGTCGACGATGGAGTGCGCGTTGTCGTAGAAGGGGTGCGACTTGACCGCCTCTGCGTAGGCTTCAGCCACCTGCTCAGGCGAACGCCCGTCCCCGTTGAAGGGACAGCTGAAGATGTCCTGCTTCGCCTTTTTGAGATCGGGTTCCATGGGCATTCTTGGTGCCAACCTTTAGTCAGCGCAGTTAAAAGGAAAATACTTATCTAGTAGGGAAAGTCTCAAAAAATAAGTAAGAGTGAAAGGCGTCTAGATTAATTCAGGACACAGTTGTTGCTCTTAGCCCCCGATTGACTGTCCAAAGGGAGAGAAAAAGTGATGAAGGCAGATATGGAGAGTCGATTCTTGGTATCTTTTGCCTTTTTGATGATCTACGGTTGTTACACTCGCAGCACTCACTCGGTAAAAAAAAAAGAATAGAAAGTACTGATGGCGGTAAAAAAATAAAACGTTATGGATTTGAGTAAGTGGACAAACAGATGCAGCAGCTGCACTTTCTGGTCCAAACTTCAATGCACTGAAGCCAACACAAACGTCTTCTTCTCTATTTGTGTGTAGTACTATGTGGACCAGAGAAGTGTTCGGTAGAGAATTGGAGATTTTAAAGAGAAAAGAGAAAAATTTTAGTCAGAGTACAGAGCTTTTCCTTGTACAACAACAACAACAAAAAAGATTAGCTTGGGAAGACGCTCTGCCTTAGCGAAGCTAGACTTGTGCTGAGTTGCGTTGGTCGGCGCGTAGGCAAGCTCGGCGAGTCGTCAGTAGAGGAGCAACAGAGTTTCGTTGTTTAATTCGCTCCTGGGCTCCGTAATTGAACGCGAAGTGTAGGTGTCAATCATAAAAGTGCATTACGCTTTGCCGACCAAGACGATGCAGCTCTTATTGCAAACCAGCGGCAGCGTTGACTTGCATTTACGCAAAATACACAGAATAGCCTTTATCTTCTTTTTCTTTATTAATTTTGTTTTTGGGTTTTTATTTATTTAAGTCACTAAGTGGAGTGCTGGTGCCTTGAAGGGGTTGCGCAGACCTTGCCATGCGTTTAGCAGCTGACTCTCTCTCTCCCTGATTTACTGGGCTCGCCGGCCCATAGAGGGGAGAAAGCGCATGAAGAAGGGACGCAGCGATTTGATTCTGTTCTACAATACGACGAAGCACAGTCACTTTCTCTTTCATTTATAACGCCAGTTTTTTTTCTCATTACAATTTTGAATGCCCTTACGTTCTAGAGCAGCGAAAACAAATTTTGAAATTAAAACAAAGCCTTGAAAAAGCAAGAAAGAATAAAAGAAAAAGAGGCTACCCCAAAAAACAGTGGAGAATTACAAGACTGATAGGGAACTGCGTGTGCGTGTCTCAGCGATCAAAATGTACTACTTAAAAGCAAGGCTCGCAAGCTTATATGCTCACACACACAGACGCGCATACACACATAAACACACACACATACGCACGGGGCTGCTCACTTAGCTGAGCGCTTACGTGCGTTTTCTCTTTAAAGAACAAAAGAGGAAATTTTAAGAAGTATGTGCCTTACTCAATGCGCGGTAAGTGTTCTCTAGTCATGCGGGTAACCACTCTGCATTCAATTGTCTTATTTTAATCACTTCAAGGCTTGAAGATGAAGAAAGCGCAGATCGCAGCAACGATCACGATGACTGCAATACCGAAGTAGTTGTTTGCAGCCTTAATAGAAGCCTGCGGGATCTTGTCAACGTCCTCAGGGTGAATGTCGCCGATGTAGTAGCGCGCGAGATCCTGCACGGCGGTGTCGGAGTGGCCTACGGCGTCGAAGTCAGACGTGCCATCCTTGCCAGCAACACCGAGAAGCGTGTCCGCACCACCCGGGTGCTGGTCCACGAACTTCGTGATGTCGTACACCTTGCGGTCCTTCACGAACCACAGGTCGTCCTCGGCAGTGTGCTTCTCCACCTCGCTCAGGCGAATGTAGTTAGGGGTCGACATGGCAGCAGGTGATAAACACGAGTCTTTTGTTTTTTTATCTGCGCGTGTGTATTTGTGCTAAAAAGAAGGTCAACTGCGAAATCAAAGGAAAAAAGAAGGATTGACTGAGGAAAAAAAGGTTTAGACTAGCTTCTCTAACGTTTTCTTTTAAAGTCGTGCTCTAAGAGAAAACCGAAAAGGGAGCGGGGGAATTGCAATAAACCAACAAATTTACCGGACAAACTTGTGTTCTTGGCTTACGCAGTTGAGAAACAAACGGGAGATGATAGACGGAATGTAATGACACTTGATGCAACTACAGTATTGCAGAAGACCACCAAGTGAAAGAAGATAAAAAGAAAAGAGTCAATAGAGTGATGGGAAGAATGCCCCAAATAATTACGTATTTGCGTATGAAAATAGTTGCAGAGGGAAAAGTGCCAGGGTAGAAAAAAAGGAACGCAGTCGAGTTTCATTGTATTGTCTCCACGCAGTGGGATTAAAAAAGAAGCACACTATAGTCAAAAATTCCGGCAATCGACAAACAGATTCTTTTTTTCGAGCACGAATCAAGCAAAGAAGTGCTAAGCCAGCAAAAAAAAAAATGTTGATTTACATAAATAACATGCTTGAAGGCTACACGGTCAGAAGCCTTTTATGAATGGTGTCGCCGCTATAAACACCAAACTCTGTTTCGGCGAAAACGACAGAAAAGGAATCCCTTCATACTGTTTCGAGGAGTGGAATTGTCTGCAAGCATCTCCAAAAGGGAAAGCGACGTGACGCGGTAAGTGCTCGCAACGCTCCTTGAATTACTTCAAATTTTAGAAGTTGGTTTCATTGTATCTTTAGTTTTTGAACCTTGACGCAACTCTTAACAGTTTTATTTTGATGAACACACGTCGCGTGTATATGAAAAGAGATACAAAACAAAGGAAATAATTGATTCACTTTCTCAGTCGGAATGTCCTCCTTTTTCCTATGCCCATCAACCAACCTAACCTTGATGCCTCTGTTGCCGTATTTTTGAGATCCTTCGGTTCCTCTAAGCACAGCGCTGAAAACGCTTGTGATGGAGCAAAGGAATGATAAAAAAAAAAAGAAAGAAAGGAGAAATGGGAGAAATGAAAGAAAGAAGAGACACACAACGAAAGCTAGACTTCTTTGTCGCGGGCAAAAAGGAAGAATGGAGAGATGGACTGAGAGAGCTGAAACAACCGAAAAAGGACCCTTTTATTTTTTCTAAGAGCGCGGTCAAGAAAGAAAACAAAAAATATACACCAGCACAAATAAGTTCTTAAGTTATCAGCAAAAGCCTTGCTGATCCCTAACAGCAAGAGAGTAGGGAAGAGAGAAAACAAAAAGGAAAGCGAAAAAAGAAGGGAAACGAGCAAAGCGACCAAGAAAAAAGAAAAAAAACACCACTTAAGTTAGAGCAAAAGATGAAGTCAACACGGCGCGAAAGGAAGTGTGCTTTGCTCGCCGAATGACACGAGAAGCGTGTGCGCAAGCAGCGTTTATCTTCCTCAGCACCCAAAGTGCCCTCAAACACATTGAGAAACCGACATGCGCACTTCACGCTGTGGTGCAGGCGTTGTTGACTTTACATGAAAATGGAGCGGAAGAGGCACGAGAAGACGATGGCGAGCAGCACAAACACGATGACGATGCCTGCGATGGGGCTCTGGGTGCCCTGGATCGGGGAATGCAGCTTGCACGCATCGTCCGGGTGAACGTCGCCAATGCGGTACTTCTCAAGCTCCTCCTTTGCGGAGTCGGAGTGGCCGATGGCCTTGAAGCCATTCGAGGCGTCCGCGCCGCCGACGCTGAGAAGAATGCGAACGCCGCCCGGGTGCTCATCGGCGAACTTCGTCACATCGTAGACGTGGCGGTCAACGATGAACCAAAGATCGTTGTATTTGTTGTGCTTCTCAATGTCGGCTAAGCGAAAGAGCTTGGTGGACATGTTTGCTTATGTGAAAGGCAGACCTTCTTTTGTGTGGTTGTAATTTGTATGAGAGAATGGATGTTTGCGCGCCGTGTCAAGGCTTAGGTATACAAAACAGGAAAATAACTCTAGGTTAGTTAAGAAAAAAAAAATGAGGGGAAAGGCTGTTTAGAAAAACAGGTGTGCAAGCAGCAGCAAAGAGAAGTGAATAAAACAAGCGGCACGACGTTGAACAGAAAACACAAGTATTTGATCACAAGGAAGCGGTTACTGAGTAGCTTAATTGTTTAACGAAAAGCAGCAGGAAGAGTTCAGGGGTTAGATGAGAGCATCAAGTGAAGTTGAGGGAAAGGAAACATAAATATGCTTCGCACTATAATCCTTATTTTATGCATCTGAAAAGAAAACTACAGAAAAAAAAGAAGAAGCAACTGCATTATTCTTGGATAATGACCGTGCCGTTTCCCTTCAAGGAGTTTGTGTGTTTTAGAGGAAGCCTTTTTATTCTGTTGACTTCTCTCCTGAAAACAGCCTTTGCCTAAGGGTTGAATAATAGAAAAGAATTGCTCATTTTTCAATCCTTCACAGCATCTGTCGTTGAACTTGCTTGATTATGAGCGTGTAGCTAGAGAGAAGGTTTTTTTCTCTTCTCAAAATCTCATTTAGTCCTCTAATTCACATCTCGTCTTTTTCAGCAATAATTCGTTAATTTCAATGTTGTTCTTGTTGTTTTATGAGCATTACGCTTTAGACGTATCTCGTTTAATTATACAGCTTGTTCATCGATTATTTGTTCTTGGCACGGATAGCCTGCAGAATCGTGCGAAACCCAACAAAGCCCACGCAATGTGTTGTTGCGCGACTGCGCATCAGATCCAGTTTGTAGCCGTGGTACGGCAGCGGTTTCGGTAGCCCGGCCTCCTCGTGCAGGCGGCACTCAATAGCGTACAGCTCCGGGTTCATGCGACCCTGCAGCACCTCCTTTGGAACCGGCTCCGCCAGGCCAAGCGCCTTGCGCTTTGTGTCGCGCTCTTTCTTCTGCTCCTTGAAGACGCGCATCTCGACTTTTGAGAGGTTCGCGTTTAGGTCGTTAATGCACGCCTTCATCCGCCGCTCGCGGATACTCTTGCGCGCCCGCCGCACGAGCTTCATGGCTAAGG